>MCJB01048026.1:23308-74131 GCA_002018475.1 Nicotiana obtusifolia
AAAACTACCCTAACCCCCTACCCTCGACCACACCCCACCCACCCCAACCTCGCCTACTACCCGCCCTAATAGAACTAGACATTTTTACATGCTTGCTCCCCTTTTAAAAACCATTCTCATAAATGATAGTAGGTTTTTTTTACTTTTTTAGCACTTTCACGTTGATAACTTTATTAACTAAGGGATCCCTCTACATTAATACACTTTTTACTACATTTTCTTTTCCCTCACTCATCCATAATTTCTTTTTTCTCTTCCATAAATAACACTTACTCAAATATATCAAACATTCTGAAAGAAGAATATTTCAAAAATAATTTCCTCAGCAAAATGAGAATTTCTTTTGTTTTTTTTTTTTTTAAGTTTTTAAACATTTTTGTGTACAATTTTATTTTAATTCAAAATATACCTTTAATATATTTCAAGTACATTATATTGTGATAATTTACAATGTAAATATTCCATCAATATGTTATATATTTTTTATATGTATTTATACCACATATATAACTTATATATATACATCATAATACATTATTTTATTGATATTATTCAAAGTATATTGCTAGCAAATACCTTACATAAAATTTAATCTAAAATATTAACATGCCACTAATATGTATATAGAAGACAAAAATATGTCACATATACCGTTTATAAACGGATAATTTATACAAATATGCATGTTATATTAGTAAAAAATATAAATGGTATATCAATAATATCTATTTAAATATAATTAAGTGTATAAATAACATATGCATAAATACATGATTTTTCCTAAAAACCACATGTTTTATAATATACCAAAAACATAAATTATAACTTCATTCACGAAATATGTGTATTTTATTTCATTAGAATATACAGATATATAATTTTGCTAGGATTAGCTGAATAGAAAAGTCCATGTATAAAAAGAAAAAAATCCGTTATGGAATGGATCGATGATATATATTTAAATATAAAGACGTATATAAACAACATATACATATATACATGAATTTTTCTAAAAAATATATGATTTACAATGTATATATACCACAAACATACATTAAATATTTTTCATGAAATATATGTATTTTATTTATCAGAGTAAAAAGATGTATAATTTCGTTACATTACATTATATAAAAAGGTCCATGTATAGAAAGGAAAGAATATGTTATGAAATGAATTGGTTTCCAACGAAAACATAAAACATGTTATGGAATGGAGAGAAAAAATAGGGAATGATATTAGATACTAGGACTGCCTTTTTAAGCAGCTTCATTCTTGCTGATTTGAATTGAATGAAATATGCTATATGTATAAATATTTTACTGCCATATTTGTTAATCATTAATTAATGCTAATCTTTTGTATTATGTTTTTAACAGTCTGCTATTAATGAAAGTAGCCCATAGAACTACTTATTAAGAGTACTTTCTTTTCATGTTGTAGATAGAGTTTTTTTTTTTATTTCAACAAAATGAGTATTCTTTTCATGATGTAGCAAAAGTATTTTCTTTCATTTCAACAAAGAGAGTACTTTTTTTTCATGATCTAGAAAAAAGTATTTTCTTTCATTTCAACAAAGAGAGTACTTTTTTTTCATGATCTAGAAAAAAGTATTTTCTTTCATTTCAACAAAACGAGTACTTTCTTTTCATGATGTAGAAAAAATATTTTCTTTCATCTCAACAAGCTAAGTAATTTTTTTTCCTGGAATAGAAAAGTATTTTTTTTTCAAAAAATGAGTACTTTGTTTTCATGATGTAGAAAAATATTTTCTTTCATTTCAACAAACTAAGTATTTTCTTTTCCTGAATAGAAAAATTATTTTTATTCCAACAAAGCGAATACTTTCTTTTAATGATGTAGAAAAAGTATTTTCTTTCATTTCAACAAAAGAGTACTTTTTTTTCATGATGTAGAAAAGTATTTTCTTTTATTTTGACAAACTAAGTATTTTCTTTCCTGATGTAGAAAAAATATTTTCTTTCATTTTAACAAAGCGAGTACTTTCTTTTCATGATGTAGAAAAAATATTTTCTCATTTCAACAAACTTAATATTTTCTTTTCATGATGTAGAAAATATACTTCCTTTTCAACAAAATAAAGTATTTTCTTTTTAGTTATCGAGCTCAAATTTTAACGTTGTTCTTGTGTGAAAAAGTAAAGTAGCACATTAATTAATTCCTTTGGGTTTGTGTGAATTTTGAAAAGAATAATTAAATTCTTGAAGAAACATAGAATACGGGGGAGGGGTTGGGGAGGGGAATACAAGATACATGGGGACTTTGGGGAAGATGGGTTGAGGAGAGTAGCATTAAAGATTATTTTTCTAGAAATATTTTATATTCTCTAATCAAACACTAGAAAAAAATTTCCGGAAAAAATTTCCACTCACTAACCAAACAAGAAAAAATAAGTGATAAAACCACTCATTTTCTAGGAAAACATTTTGCTTCGTACCAAACACACCCTAAGATGCAACTTCAGTCGTAGTCTGGAAACTCTTCTTATAGGTAGGAAGCAGAGCATACCAGGTTATAAAGGATAATTAGGAATATCAACACCCCATTTCCTGGTTGTGAACTACCTTCCAATTTCATGTGCGAAGGCCTATCTGTGACTCAAAACTTATATTTATCATACTGGAAAGCCAACATGTTGTAAACCCGATTATTAGGAATAACGTCGTGTGGACTAAGTTGCAATTTTAGTCGCCAATTTCTAATTAATGCACCCATAATATCCCAACAATCCTCCATATAGAACCACCATCATTTCGTCTGGCATATAATCTCGGGTTACTACTCCTCCGAGTATGACAAAATGAAAGGAGAGAAGACTCGCATCCCCTACTTTGTCAATCACAGCCATCTCAGTCCCACTAAAATGGCAAGGAAACTGACTTCCAAGAGATGCTTTCGCAAGTGCTTGTCTGTGGATATTGAAACTATTCTTACACCAGAGACACCTGTCATATAAATCTTACTAGGAATATCAATATAAATTGGACAAAGTTACAATTTCAGTCCTAGAGAACATGTTTATCAATACTCAAAATGACATCCTTTCATACAAACAAGGAAATAACAGAAATATTATTAGCAATATCAACGTTCAATCTGGACTAAGCTGCAATTCCAGTCCGAGACTGCCATAAATGGATACTCAGAGTAGAAACTCAACGCACAGTAGAAATCTACTTGCAGAATTCCATGACCCAAAAATTACAAACACAACATATTAAGTTAACGCCTTTGAATCCAGCTTCAGTAGCCAAGGCTCGAAACTCCTGTTCCGAACGCTCTTTGCCTCCAGGATTTTGTGCCATCATGATCAAATCACATTGCGAAACGCCAACCACAGCGGTATCTGTGTCAGGTTTCACTGGTAGAATGGCCTCAACAACAATCACCTTTCCATTGTCTGGTAGAGCCTTGTAGCAGTTCTTTAGCAACTTGAGGTTGTGACTATCACTCCAGTCATGAAGAATCCACTTCATTAAGATGCATAGAAATATTAGTCGTTTTGGCACGTTTTTCCAGCGGATATAAAAAACATTAGATGATTTCTGCCCAAGCCTGTGGGCAGAGTTACACGATACCTGTGCTAACTGGAGGTACCAGGTAGCTAGTGAAATTAGCCAAGGTACGTGTTAGCTGGCCCGGAAAAATAGTCGTTTTGGCACGTTATTACTCCCTCCGCTTCCAAATTAATAAAACTAGTTTTTTTTTATTTGTGCAACTTCTATTTATCTGCTTCCGAATATTAGTCGTTATCGTTTTGGCGAACTGGATTTGTTTCGAACTGTTTAACGTTTTAAAAAAACAAGAAATAGTTTATGACTTTTCTGCTAAACCTATGTGACTTCTCCAAACAATTTGACGTACCTTCATAAAAATCGCATCTCCTTCTGGAACACTTTCAAACATGTCTCCTCCAACGTGTTCCACCCCTGCAATATTGTGAAATCGAGTTTAATTTAAATAATTGGTAGCGCACATATAAGCAAATCATATATCATAATTCGAAGAGCTCAACCACTTTGTTCATGAGCTTTAACAAATCATATATAAACATGTATATATTGCGAGATCATCGACATGAATTTGACATGAAGATTGTATTACAAGAATAATCTAAAATAACAAGTTAGAATTTGACATGAAGATTGTATGTAACAAAAAATGAGTAAAATTTAAGGGACCTTGCGAAATAATCAAGAGTGTCTAATCTAGTATTGGTGGAGTAGTCCAACACCTTTAGAATCCCCTCTAAAAACCTTTACACAAATTCATATGGAACAAATATAAGCCAACACCTTTTAGCAAGTCTAGCTGAATTTTAGAATTCAAAAGTAGGTTTTATATAATGGAATTCACAAGTGCAAGACCGATTCTGATGTCATATGCAAGACTCTACAATTCAAAATCTTAAAGCAATAGGTGGGCAACCCCGTGCACGAAGTATTTCACATTCACATAGGGTTCAGGGAAGGGTCGTACTCCAAAAGGTGTATGCGGACACCCTACCCTGATGCAAGTATCAGTAACTGATTCCATAGCTTGAACCAGTGACTTATAGGTAAGACGAAGACAACTTTACTTATGCTCTAACGCTCACTTTTTTGATGGAGTTCAAAACCTTAATAAATGTTTTTGGGAATGAATATAACTCGACATACCCTATGATCAAAGTAAATAATAAACAACAAAACAAGAACGAGAGAAGGTACCAGGATAGGAAGGGGCATGTTGAACAACATGTGACAAATCAAAATTAGTGCCCTTAATCGTGGGGTATTTAGATGTAATCATCTTGAGGTTAACTCCAAGACCACCTCCAACATCAACCAAAGCTTTAAGGTTCTCAAAACCTTTGTAATTTTCAAGTATTTTTTTCATGACTACAGTTGTGTGATTGATCATCGCTTTGTTGAAAACATCATTGAATTTGGGATCCGACTTTGGATATTCAAATGCATGTACACCGTGTACCCTGTCAAATGGAACTCCTCCTTCAAGAACTGCATCTTTCAATTCAAACCTGTAATTCAAAATTAGAAAGAGAGTCAGATATGATCTACCAATATGGTAATTACTTCTTCATCTTTAATTAGAGTCTCGGTTTCGAACACTAATTATAGAGTCGCCTTTGTTGGGAACACTGTTCCTCTCTCTCAACAATGTGAAATTTTCGGTGAATACGAATTTAGTCGGCCCAAATATTGGTAACAATGGAAAATCAATAAAAGATATGATCTATTTGTAGTCCCTCTTTTGCATTAAAAACAAGTTTATAGGAGTCAAACATAGATCTTTCATTTCAAATTACTAAGCCAATATAAAATATCATGGATTATATGCTTAATATAGTTTTTTTTGAATTTATATTTTTTTTGTCTCGGACTTCCTTTTTTTTTTTGGTCACGAAACATTAGTTTTATATTATTCAGGGAGAAGTTGGTCAAATTGTGTCACGTAACAAAGATGACACACGCCATTAGAGAATAAAAATTTTAAAAAAATAATACCAATCTACTAGCTAGAGGCATTTAGTATAAAGATTTCCTCAACTCCCACCTACGATTAAACTAATGAAGGTCCATTTAAGAATCTAATTTATCTAAATTGTTTGCAAGTAGTGAGTTATTTACTAAAATGAGGTAAAAACAAATTAGTTAAGTCGAGAGAATAAATTATTATTAGCTTTTGAGATATAGATGCATTTCATTATTCTGGTGCCGTAACTTAAATTTCTTTTTTAGCTTTCATCTTGAAAATATATATCTAATGGCTTAACTTTTTAAAAAAAAAAAAAAATCTTGGGAGCCATTTTTGACACTTGTTATTCAATAAGAATGATTCCCAAGCTAGGATCAGCACATAAGGTCAAACCGGCCGGCACTTAAGTTTGTTAAATGGCTATCCACTTCTTTTTCTTCGATATTTATGCTGATAAAAAGTAATTGATACCCATTAAAATTAATCGAGGTATGCATACATAACTTCAATCATAGTGTAAGACATGATAAAATTTGTATTAGATGGCAAGTAAAAAGACCATATATTTTCTAAAGGTAATTTACCCTAACCATATATCCAGCAATATTTGAATTTACATTGTACCCCTTGGCCTTGGTAATTGGGTAGATGTAGGGTTAAAAAATTCTTAGGGGAAGTATATTTTATCGTTGAGCCAATTGATGCATGACATCCATTAGCCTCACTCCTCTAATTCGAGCAAGTTGATATTATAAACTCATGGTACCGCAAGAAAAAATTCAATTGTATTTTCTGCGCAATGACCAACATCTTTTGTCTATTTCATAAATCAAAACTCAGAAAGAAAAAAAAAATTAAAGTATAAAAGGGATGAGTATATATCAGATTATTCTCAATCCTGCCGTCCTTGTCATCTGTCGTTTAAGGTTTTGACACAGAATAAATTCATTTGATGATATTAATCATAAGGGCTATTTGACTAAATAACTTTACAGTTTCCTTAATTCAATAATCAATGACTATGTGCATTCTTAGAGTAATAAAGTTGGAATTGAAAATTAGTAATGCCTAATTTTTCTAAAAAGACAAATATTTTTTAAAAATTTTGGAGATCTTTATACGAATAGCCAGTCATATTTATTATTTACTTTTTTTATCAAGTGCACATAGAATAATACTGATTATACACAGTTATACTCATATTATACCTGGATTATTTATATATTATAAATCTCTCGACCATTTTAAATATAAGCTGTTGGAATTCTTCTTTTTTAATTAAAGAGACCAATAAAAGGATCAGATGGAGAATAATAACACTAGCACATACGACTAACATAATCGACAAGTAGTAAACTCAAAAATCTAGTCTTGTGAAAAAGGTAACAAATCAATACTGCTAGTGGAAAAAAGAACAAAAAGTTGGACAAAACTTACCAGCTGTTAATGAATACTTTATCTTGAAGCAAGGCCAAAAGTGGCCCCATTGATGCACCATCTTCATCTCGAACAAAGAATTTTCCCACTTGTGACAAACCATACACTCTTTTCGATCCACCATTTTCTTCCTCAACAATGGAACAAGTAAACAACGAGTAACTAGCCAAGACATAAAGCATCCTATCTAACATGATAGCTGCATCAGGATTCTTGCAGTTTGGCATTTGAGAAACAATTTGAGAAGCAGAAAGTTTAGTGTCATTAGCTTTGGCTAATATCTCAAAAACTTCCAATTGGATTGTTGAATGCAACACAAAAGGAAGTACTGAAGATGACAATAGTTGCATGGCATATGTGCAATTGCGCTCTTCTTCTGATTGTGTTGTTATTTGGCTTTTGGTTGAGGATTCCATAGCTGAAAATCTTGAGACAAGAATTAGCTATAAGAGTTGTAGTGTAATTAATTTTGTAGTCTTTTCCTTTTAGAGTGTTTTTGTTAGGCTTCACAATCATGTACAGTTGAGTTTGTGCTTTTTATAAGTGTTAGTTGTGATTTTGGTAAGAATTGTCATAATTGGTTTTCTTGGTGGGAATATTGGCTGAAGTCTGTCTGTTCTCTTTTGTTTATTTTTCAATTGCATAGTAGCATGTTGGGCAGGTTGGTTGGTTGAAGTTTGTCTAGTTATTTCTTTCTCTTTTGAAAGTTTGACCCATAACACTAGTTTTATCTTTTCAAATTACTGATTAAATTTCACCTTTTTATGGATTCTTTTATAGTTATTTTTTAACCTTAGGCTACACCCAATCCTAAAAATTAGCTTATGGGATGAGGATCGTTCAAAACTATATAAGAAACAACAGTTATCTATTCTATTAACCTAGGACGGAAGTTTAACACCCTTCTTTGAACACACCTAATATTGAACATTTGGAGTTAGTTCCTTCGGAGACATCCGATAAAATTGAAACGAACATGCGTTTGGAGCCTGGACAATTTAACAAGAGTATTAAGAACCCTAGAGGCGAATGTAGTATCCGGAGATTGAGTATATCTGAACCAGTACTTTCGACGTGAAACATATACTTATGTATAAAAATTATACAAATTATAATAAATAAAAAGTCTGAACCCATAATTATACAAATATAATTAGTTTAATGCTAAAAATCCAAATTCCAGATCCGTCCCGAAAAACTCAATATTAAGGTCTCTTCGTTTCCTATAGTGAGTTGCATTGTTGCTTCCTGTGGGAGTAGGTGTGTTAAAGTCTGTCTAGTTTTCTTTTTTCCTGTTTTCTTTTTAAATTGCAAATTATTGCCTTTTTGGTAAAAGTTAGGGAACCACTAGGTCCACTAGAAAGTGGACTTAGCCACTTATCAAGTGCGAATTTTGCTTGTGCTGGCAGCTTTGCTGTAAACGACAATTGGCACATTTTCTTCCTACTTTCCTCATATAACATGCTTTACTTCACCAAACCAGCATATAAACATATGATTAGCTTGTGTTAAAATAAATACAAAAAGCTTGTGTTTTATCTTGATTTCTAATGTGAAAACAAGAAAAAGAAGAAATTATCTGACTGCTAAACTCACCACTGTTTTCTTTAACTATTTAGTATTCGAGACCTATTGATGCGACTAATTTAACTCTATACTCATAGATTCACTAAGAAAGTAAAACACTCTTTCTGACGATAAAAGTAAATTGTCTTTATATTATTAGTAGAGGTGGATGCACACTATAAGTTGAGGGGTCACAGTCACCTGAAAATTACGTCAAATATTTTTAAAAATAGTCAAATATTAGCATATATAGGCTCTCGTACCGATCTTTATAGACAGTAACAATATTAATGTCATAATTCTTCACGACAGCTAAATCCTGAGTCCACCTCTGATTGTTGCTGAACTTCAAATTTATCCTAAAAGCGCAAGAGCCATCATTGATCAAATTTTTTTTTTTTAATAAAAGCGCAAGAGCCATCATTGATCAGATCATTATTTTAATCTTTGTTTGCAACTACAAGAAAATAATATATTATTGTAATCATGCAATTACTCTGCTTTTTCATTGTGATGATATAGAGTTGTTGCACCTAACATATAGAAAAAAAAATTCAATTTCTTTCTAGATACAATGAAATTCTGCTCAGACTTCTTCACAAATAAAATGCTGTTCTTTTTCTTTATCTGAACCAAAAGCCATAAGCAACTTTGTGACACTATAGATTGTCCATAACTTTTTCAAATACCGTGGGGGGCTATACTAAAATTTTCAAGTCTGCCAAGCTGTTAAAGCTAGTTTTATCCAATTGGATCAATTTATCAACAATTATTAACCAAACTAAACAATCTAATGCAGTTAATTGCTGACAAAAAATTGTGTAAAGCAGGAACTTGACAGTGACATGAGATATTGAGAATCAAATGGTCATATTCTTTTCATTTTCCATTAAATACACCAGCTCACAAAATAATCAATACAATATACGAGTTACGCACACTTTTACTAATTTACTCAGGTAATTATTATCACCTACCTCCTATCAGTACAGGTACTAAATAGCTCTCTCCGTTAATGTTTAGGTGGAAAAAAATAAAGCACTTACTGTTTGTTTTTATCTCATTGAGATTTGACTCTGGGTGCAATAACCTTAAACAACTTATAGTAACATTATCATTGTTTTTCAGCTCCTATACTATCCTTTGAGAAATAATTAGTGATGTTTTATACTTCAATACCACACAAGAGGGGGTGATTTGTGTGGTGCCCAATTTTCGCGTGTACTGGATTATCAAAGGGCATGGTTCTTCTCTGCGTTCCTTACACTACAGTTGCAGAATAAATAATGCAGAAAGTAAAGAACACAAGTATTTTTACGTGGAAAACACCTGGCTCAAAAGGTGTAAAAATCATGACCTACTACCCAGTAGGATTTTTTCCAATACTTCAGTAAATCATTGAGCCAAAACAGCATTTACAAAACTCTTTGTAAACCTAAGGATTACCTCTAACCCTTTGTGGCGACCAGCCTCTAGCTGTTGCAACAACTTCAAGTTAACTCTAACTTGAATACAACACTCAGAGTACCTAGTACAATTGCTTCTAGATAAAACTGAAAGGTACAACCCAAAAGCCCTACTACAATGAAATTAGAATAAAAGACAGACACTTGGAACTGGTTCTTCTATCTGGTTCATGTAGCTTCAGGTTTGCACACTTGAATCACACAGGAATTGCTTGCAAAATGCCTTGCTATTTTGCTCTCAACTCACGTTTAACTTCAGTGTTTGTGCTTCCCTGTAAAATGAGAACATCATGCAATATATAGAGTTAGTAGAATAAGAAACAACTAGAGCTCTAATGCTATACTCTTCCATGGTGGAAGAGTTCTAGTTAGCTTCAACTTCTAACTCCTCTCTTATCTAGGATAGAGTTCTTTTTGAGTAAGGAGTCCTTCTCCTTATCACTTATGCAATCTTTTCATTCTAGAGATATCAAATATAACCACTTAAGCTTATCTCTTACACGTGCATGCCTTGTGCTTGAATCTGTCATGTATGTGTACACTATGTATGGACCTGGTTCATGCTTGAGTTTCTTTGTCAATCATCAAAACGAACTTCACTTAGGTCCTTTTTTATGAGTGACAAACTCTATGCTTTTCATAAGCATAGCCCTGTTTCAACTCAGCTCAACATCAACACAATGTTAGAACACTTTTCATTTTAAAGTAACAAATCATCAAGGACCAAGTGCATTAGGTTATAAACATCACAGTCCAAAGTAAAAAAGCACAACCTATCTTCCCCCTTTTGGCATCATCGAAAATTTGCATAATCATGTTAGATAACCAGATTTTAATAGATATCAATCATGGCCACTGGGGCTACTTCAAATGCAATCGTGGAATCAAGCATTATATATCAATCTAATGATATTATCTATCTAAGAAGTATCAACAAACAGTTAGAGTACAAAAACAGTTGATTATTGATATTAGTCATCCACAAAGCATAAAAAAAAATAAAGATATTGTATCATGAGCAAAAAGAACAAAAAGAAATTCCATCTGGGTCACTGGTTTGTCTAACTAGGCTAGGAAGGTTTCAAAGCTGGGAAGGACTGGATTCTTGGTTTCTAGCCTAAAGTAGCTTTAACATATCATGAAGAATGCCTTCATTCTTCTTCTTTACCTTTGCAAGCTCAGCCCCGAGAGCATCCCTTTCAGTTTCTACTTCAGCCAGCCTCTTCTTCAGCCTCTCAATCTCAGTATCCTTAGCTCCACTTTCTTGCACTGAAGCTCACAATTTGCTGTTCACAGGTACCTTCTTGGATGAACCAAGTTCTTTGGGAGTAGTGTGGACTTTATAGTCACTTGAAGTCAAAGTGTTTGCCCCAAAGTGATCCTTGCTATTACCAACTTTCCATTTCTTGAGGGGTACCTTGAAGTGAGCAAGTACAGCCGTGAGAATGAAACAATAGGGTATGGCATGAGTTTTGGTACCGGTTAGAACCCTATCAAGAAGTTGGATGATAAATCAGGCCAATTAATTTGCCTCCCACTATCTAGACATTCCATAAGGATCAAGTCCATGAATGCGGTAATATGCCTTCTTTCCTACCTGGGCAGCACAACCTTGTTAACAAATTCAAACAACACTTTATGGGGTGGCTTCATCTCACTTTTGTATACAGCCTAGGGCTGAAGCTCTTCTTCATTATCACCAAACTTCCTTGTAATGGAAAGTGAGCTGGGGAGGTTTTTTAGGCTTGGCCATTTTAACTTTGTAATCATTGTACCCTTCAGCAGGTACTACCAGAATTTCTCCCAATTCCTTGTCATCAAAGCTCAGAGTCACCCCCTTTACACACTGGTGACTCTGTCATTTTTTATCTCACAATTTGCCATGAATTCCACAATCTCAATTCTAGCAAGCTTTCCATCCATCTGAAGGACCATGTCCTTCCAACCCTGCATTTGTAGTTTTTCTAGCAGCATCTTCATGTCTTCCTCCTCCAAGTCCCCGAGGAGTCTACCCTTAAAGATGGTTCTTTTCCCAGACTTAACCATCTTGTCCTGCTCTTCATCAGATTCCTCTTCTTCTTCACTTTCTTCTTCCTCCATTATTTTCATTTTTCTAGACTTCATGGCAGACCTAGTTCTTTTTGCTGGGGTAGAAGGCTTTGCAAACTTTTTCTTCGAAGGAGACTTCTTTTTGGAAGCCTTTATTTGTTTTGCCTTTGGAGTCACAGCCTCCACCTCTTCTGCTTCCTCTTCATCATGAAGGACCAGGTCCATCTCCTCAATTTTAACTGCCTCAACAGGCTCACTTACTTTCTTCTTTCCCTTTGCAGCAGCTTTTGTTTTACTTTCTTTTAAGGCCTTCTCAAGTTCAGCCCCACTCTGCTTCTTCTGACTCCTTGTAGCTCTTCCTCTTGTAGGAGGAGTCTCTACAGGGATAGAAGAGGCAGCCTTTCTCTTCTTGTTTGCCCTAGCAGTTTCAGGGATTTTAACTCCTGAACTCTTCTTCTTTTTTGGATTATAGCTGTCAGACACACATTTTAGTAGGTCTTTGAGGGATTCTCGTACTGATGGAATAGGTCCTTGAACATTCTTCCCCAACCTAACCAATCCCTCAGCAGCTTCTTCAGACCCATTGCCTCCTTTTTCTCTCAAACTTTCTTCCTCTCCAGCAGATTCCTCACTCCACACTACCATAGCTCCTGTTTCTTTAGTCAAACCAACAAGAGTGGGTAAAGATTCAGCTACTCCTTTTCCCATTCCCCTCACACCACCTTGAGCACCCTCACTCTCTTTTTTTTTTTTCTTTTTTTTTTACCACCCAGTTTCCAAGACTCAGTTGTTTCAACCCTAGCCGTAGTTCCTACCAAAACAAACATAATTTCTAGATTTTCAGCAACCTCAAAGATTGTCTCGATGTAATTTTGGACTAGATGTTACCTGTTCAGTTTCAGATGACCCCTCAGCTGCAGACTTGAAGGAATCTTCAGATTTTTGGGGTTCATCTGCCAGACTTGCCCTCAATTACTCATTGATTTTCTTGATTTGTTCTCCTCCAGCGACTACTTTGAGAGCAAGTATCTTGAATCTTCCTTTCTTAGAGATAGGTGTGGTTGAGGGTGTGGTTGAAGCTATAGGTGTGGATTCTTTGGGTGGTGATGAGGGATTTTCAAAGATGTTAGCCATTGATGGTTAGAGGATGAGAGAGGAAGAGTATGTGCGTGTTTATAAGATGAGAGAAGATAGAGAGAATTATTTGTTGGCTGGAAATTTAGAAGTGAAGAAACAGCTAAGGCCAAATCAATATAAAGAGGGAGAATTTAATTGGGTAACGGCAACTTTTTCAGAAGCTCAGAAGTCTAATCAAACTGGGAGTCAGTTTGAAAAGACATTGAAGACTCTCCCTAAAACTAGGCACTTATTGCTTTTTGGGACTCTCTTTAGGTGAAACTGGTTCATTTCGTAACGGATAAGCTTAAGTAGGTTAGGATTAAATGGGACTCTCCTTTTGATCATGATCCAAATATAATTATTTCAAAATATGCATAGTGGATAGTATGTACCATGTAATCTTGATGAACCATGTTCTTTACTAAGAAATCTCTTGTGTAAGTATGAATTTTCCATGAAAATAAAGATAATATCATTAGAGATTAATGAAACATTTTAGCACAGCACAAGAGTGTACTAGTGAAATATGAGACTGAGCAAAATCTAATCTAATTATGTACAAGATTCACAAATTTTCTAACCAATTTTTTGAGTTAGAACTGGTTCTTTTTAGGTGATCTTAATCATCCCTAATTCTAACTTGTATCTTTCAAAGTGATCTCTACTTAGAGCTTTTGTGAAGATGTCAGCTATTTGCTTTTCAATAGCACAAAATTCCACAATGATCAAACCCTTTTCATAGTTGTCCCTCAAAAGTGGTGCCTAACATCTATGTGCTTAGTTCTTTTGTGATGAACCAGGTTCTTGATCATACTAATTGCAATGGTATTATCACAAAAGATGGGGATACAAGCTACATCAATTCCAAAGTCCATTAATTGTTATTTGATCCACAACAATTAAGCGCAACATGAGGCAGCAGCAACATACTCAACTTCAGCAGTAGATAAGGCCACAGAATTTTGCTTTTTGGTGGCCCAAGACACAAGACATGATCCAAGAAAATGTGCCACACCTGAGGTGTTTCTTCTATCCACAAGAAAATCTGCATAATCAGCGTCAACATATCCCACTAAGTTGAAATTACTACCTTTTGGATACCATAGACAAAGGTTAGTGGTGCCTTTTTAGGTCTCAAGATCCTTTTGATAGCATTCAAGTGAGACTCCTTTGGATTTGCCTAAAATCTAGCACAAAGGCCTACACTGAAAACAATGTCAGGTTTGCTAGCAGTGAGATATAAAAAAGAGTCAATCATTCCCTTATACAACTTCTGATCAACAGATGAACCAGGTTCATCTACATCCAATTTCGTGGCTGTTGCTATAGGAGTGTCAATTTCTTTGGAATCTTCCATTTTAAACCTTTTAAACAACTCTTTTACATACTTCTGCTGATGGATCATAGTTCCATTTGAATTTTGTTTAATTTGTAAGCCTACAAAGAAATTAAGCTCACCCATTATACTCATTTCAAATTCATTCCCCATTAGTTTAGCAAATTATTTACTTAACTTATCATTTGTTGCTCCAAATATTATATCATCAACATATATCTGAACTACCAAGAGATCTTTACCTTTTTCTTTCAAGAATAAAGTATTGTCAATTTTACCTCTCTTGTAGCCATGCTCAAGTAAGAATTTTGATAATCTTTCATACCATGCTCTTGGAGCCTGGTTGAGCCCATAAAGTGCCTTGTCAAGCTTGTACACATGATCAGGACATTCCTTGCTTTCAAAGCCGGGAGGTTTCTTGAAAAACACTTCCTCCATTAGATAGCAATTGAGGAAGGCACTCTTGACATCCATCTGATAGAGAATGAATTCCATGTAAGCAACAAAGTCTATAAGGAGTCTAATTGCTTCCAATCTTGTAACTGGAGCAAAAGTCTCATCATAGTCTATGCCCTCCTCTTGACTGTATCCTTGAACCACCAATCTTGCTTGTTCCTTGTAACTGTTCCATCTTCGTCAAGTTTGTTTCTGAAGACTCATTTTGTGCCAATTATTGATCTGTCCTTGGGTCTTGGTACTAGATGCCAAACTTGACTTCTTTCAAATTGGTTGAGTTCATCTTGCATTGCATTCACCCAGTCTACAACCTGCAAAGCCTCAGCAACATTTTTAGGTTCAATAAGAAATAAAAAATATCAAAAGCACAAAGATTCTTCAAAGGAGATCTGGTTTTGATTCCATAGGTTGGATTAGTAATTATGCTCTCAATGGATAAGAACTTTGATACTTGTAAGGTTTCACAACCAGCCGGTTTCCCCAAGATGTTCCTTCACTGTTTTGTTGCTGAGGAATAGGTTCATGTACAGGTTCCCTCGAGGTTTGAGGATCAGTTCCTTTTTGCTCAGTTCCCCCTGTCAGGTTGCTCTGGGTGGAAGGACCTGTTCCATCACCTGTTCCTTCCTCTCGTGCAGCTTCAGTCTAGGCTGTGGTTTCTTTTGAGTTTTTTACCAGCCCAATTGCACATCACCATGTTCCTGCCTCTCAGAAAGAATGTTAGTTTCGTCAAAAACCACATATACTCTTTCTTCTAAACACATAGTTCTTTTGTTATAATCTTATAAGCTTTACTACGTGACGAATATCCCAAGAATACTCCCTCATCACTTCTGGGGTCAAACTTACCTAGGGAGTCTTTTCCATTATTATGCACAAAGCACTTGTATGCAAATGCCTTAAGATGGGATATATTTGGTTTTCTCCCTTTAAGTAACTCACAGGGAGTCGTCTCAACAAGAGGTCTAGTCATGAACCTATTTACGATGTAGCATGCAGTGTTCATAGCTTCTGCCCAGAAACTATGGGGTAGTTTACTAGAAAGAAGCATAGTCCTAGCCATTTCTTCCAATGTCCTATTCTTTCTTTCAACTACTCCAATTTTTTGTGGAGTCCTAGGAGCAGAAAAATTATGATTTATGTCATGCTCATCACAAAATTTAGCAAATTTAGCATTCTCAAATTCAGTACCATGATCAAACCTAATTGATGCAAGTTGATTACCTAGTTATTTCTGAGTTTTTCTAACAAAAGAAGTGAACATGTCAAATGCTTCATCTTTAGATGTTAAAAACAGTGTCCAAGTACACCTAGAGTAATCCTCAACAAGCACCATAACATATTTCTTACCAACTCTACTCAATGTTCTCATTGGTCCACAAAGATCCATATGGACCAGTTCCATCGTCCTGGTCGTGCTTACTATTTTCTTGCTTTTGAAAGAGGATCTTACCTGCTTCCCCTTGCATAGGCCTCAAAAACTTTATCTTCCTTGAACTTAATGTTAGGCAACCCTATCACCACGTCCTTGGAGACTAGTTTGTTGAGTTGACTTAGACTGGCATGTCCAAGTTTCTTGCGCCAAAGGAGGGGATCATTATCCAACACACTTAAGCAAGTGAGTTCATTATCTAAAAGTGTGAACAGATCCACAACATATATGTTGTTCATTCTTTTTCCCTGCAAAACTATCTTGTCAGTGGTAAGATTAATCACAAAGCATTTTTTAGAGGTGAATGATATCATGTTACCTCTATCACACAGTTGTGATACACTTATTAGACTGTACTTCAGTCCATCTATCAAGTAGACATTCTCGATAGAGTGAGAATTAGTTTTATCTACCTTTCCAACTCCAATGATCTCACATTTCTTCCCATTTTCAAAGTAGACATTACCTCATTTATGGTCCTTAAGTGAAAGAAACTGGTTTTGCTTCTTGTTATATACTTTGAGCAGCCACTATCCATGTACCATATTTGGCTGCTTCCCTTCACTTATGTAACGACCTGGCAGGTCGTTTTGAGAGTTGTAGCCCTGTTCCTCCATTTACTGCTCATTTTGTACTTTATAACTTCTATGTGACTTGTCAGGGTAATTGGTTCGGGTTCGGTGAGGTTTTGGAATGAATTGAGACACTTAGTCTCGAAGTTGGAAGCTTAAGTTGAAAAGGTTGACAGGATGTTGACTTTTGTGCAAAGGACTCTGGAATAGAGTTTTGATGGTTTTGTTAGATCCGTGGGGTGGCTTTGGACTTAGGAGCATGTCCGAATTGTGATTTGGAGGTCCATAGTTGAATTAGGCTTGAAATTTGGAAATTTGGAAATTTAGAAGTTTGACCGAGAGTGGACTTTGTGGTTACCGGGTTCGGATTGGAGTTCTGGGAGTTGGAGTAGGTCCGTGGTTTCATTTGTGACTTTTGAGCAAATTTTAGGTCAATCGAATGTGATTTAATAGGTTACGGCATCGTTTGTAGAAGTTGAAATTTTCTTACTTTCAATAGGCTTGAATTGGGATGTGATTCATGTTTTGATGTTGTTTGAGGTGATTTGAGGGCCTGACTGAGTTTGTATTATCTTTTAGGACTTGTTGGTATGTTTGGTTGAGGTCCCCTGGGACTCGGGTTGATTTCGGATGGTTAACGGATCGAAAATGAGACAGCGCACTGCTGAAGCTGGAGTCTGTTAGTGTAATCGCACCTACAGAGCATTGATCATAGGTGCGAGCTCGCAGGTTCGAGCTTGGAAGTTCAGAAGCGGAGGTTGGTCTAGGGACTGTGGAGCGCAGATGCGGAAGGAATTCCACAGGTGCGGACTCGCACCTGTGCGTGGAGGATCGAAGAAGCGGAAAAGGATTGAGGAGGCTGGTCCGCAGAAGCGGATTATGTGCGCAGATGTACGCCCGTAGAAGCGGTTAGTTGGCTATGTGGCTTCCGCAGATGCGGACGATGGACCGCAAAAGTGGTGCCACAAAAGCGGCTAAATTGGCCACAGAAGCGAGAATGCTGGGCAGATTATTTAAAACAAGGGTTCCGAGATTTTCACCCTTTTTTAACATTTCAAGCTCAAGATGTGGCGATTCTTGAGAGGAATTTCAAAGGATTTCTTGAGGTAAGTCGGTTGTGGTCTAATTTATTCAATAATTGTGTTTCCCTGTTGATTTTCCCATCTAGTTTGTGTGTATTTAAGGTGGAATTTGGGAGTTTGAGGTTAGGATTTGGACGTTTTGATTTGGGGATTTGGGTGATGATTTGGTTTCAGATTTTCGTAAATTTGGCATGGTTGGACTCGTGGTTGAATGAGCTTTTCGGGATTTGTGACTTTTATCGGATATCGAGACGTGGGCCTGAGGGTCATCTATTGAGTCGACTTTTGACTTTTGATTAATAACTTAGTATTTTCTTATGGAATTGATTCCTTTAGGCCGTGTTGATTGTACTGCATTCTTTGTGGCTAGATTTGAGGCATGCGAAGGCCGTTTCACGAGGCAAAGGTGTGTTGGAGTAGAGATTTGCCCGAATTGAGGTAAATAACACTTCTAAACTTGGCCTTGAGCGTTCGAAATTCTGAATTATGTGTTATATGATTGGTTTTGAGGTGACGCACATGCCAAGTGACGGGTGTGTAGGCGTGCACCGTAAGAACTGTGACCTGGTCGATTCCATGGAACTGTATAGTGGATTTATCTTGTTGATGTCCGTGTTTTCATCATGTGATAAGTAATTGAGCTGCCAATCATGCTAGAAATCATGTTTAGGCTATATGTTGGTACTGTTAGGACCCATAGTGGTCGTTTCCTTGTTGTTGACTTATGGATTACATTGAAATTTCATACTTAGTGATATTTATTCATTGCAATATCATATCTCAACCTCCTTTGCTAATTATTGCTATATCATATCATCACTTTTGGGCTAGTTTCACTACGTTGTGAGCCCGAGAGAGAGAGAGACTGGAGAGATTGATGACTGAGTGAGGCCGAGGGCCTCATTGAGAGTGACAGTTATGGGATCGGGCTGCACGCCGTAGCATGTTTATTGATTTATGCCTGGATCTGGCTTATTATAGTGCTTGGGCTGAAGGAGCCCCTCTGGAGTCTGTACACACCCCCAGTGAGCGCAGTTGATTATATTGAGGGATGGATCTTCCCTGGACATAGATCTTGTCCGAATCATTTATATTTGGGGATGGATCCTCCCTTGGGCTTGATTGGCCTTATACAATATTGAGTGACTGACTGTCAGTTGCTGGATATATATATGGGATAGATCTTTCGTGGGCTGGATTGGCCATATACAATACTGAGTTACTAAGTATTCTAAGAGTGTGAGTACACGAGGCTTTCAGCATAGTGCATCACATACAGCATGTGCATTGGCATATAGATGTAGAGAGGTCATACTCCCCATATCATTCAGAATTGATCTATTTTACTTTGATTGAGTTTAACTGTTGAACTTGAAAGCATGCCTACATTTCTCTACTATTATTTCTATATTGAGTTGTACCTGCTGAGTTCGTCACTACCTTTCAGTCCAAAGGTTAGATTTGTTACTTTGTTGAGTTGGTTGTACTCAAGCTACACCCTGCACCTCGTGTGCAGATCCAGGTGCTTTCGGTCACGGTAGTTGCTGAGCTGTAAAGTACGAATTTTTGGGGACTATCGAGGTAGCTGCTTGGCATTTGCAGACCTTGACTTTCCCTCCTTATCTTTGATTTTATGTTTCAGTTTTATTACCTAGATGGTGTATTAGACTTTGTTTTTATGTAGATGCTCATGTACTCGATGACGCCTCAGTTTTGGGAGAGATTTTGTATTGAGTTATGATTTCTTACTCTGTTTTTAAAAGGTTTTCCTTAATTTTAACTGCTTCTGTATCTTTCAAAGCTGTAGAGTGTTGGAGATATCTGTGTAGTCGACTTGCCTAGTACCATTATAGGCGCCATCATGATAGGTTGGTTTTGGGTCGTGACATGTTGGTAGCAGAACCTAGGTTGCATAAGTCTCACGAGCCGTGAGCAGGTTTAGTAGAGTCTTGCGGATCGGTACAGTGACGCCTGTACTTATCTTAGAGAGGTTGTCGAAACCTTAGGAATCTTGTATTCCTGTCGTTCGAATCTGTTGGTTTTGGTCACTAAATTTCTGTTGTTCTATTCTCTCACAGATGGTAAGGACACGTTCTACCGGGCTGAGTAGCCAGCCACCAGTACCACCAGCTAGGGCCACGAGAGGCCGAGGTCGCGAGGGGCCGCAGTAGGGGCAAAGGTGCAGCTCATGTAGCAGCTAGAGCAGCACCTGCATATCCACCAGTTGCTCCAGCTCAGTAGCAGGCTCTAGATGTGGTTGAGCCAATGGGGCCAGTCGAGGCACCAACTGTGCCCGTTGTGATTCCAGGCCTTCAGGAGGCTTTGGCCCAAATATTGACTGTTTGCACCGGCCTTCCCCAGGTAGTTCCGGCTCAGGACGCAGCAGCCACTTCTCAGGCTGGGGGAGGTACTCATACCCCCGCCGCCCGTACTCCAGAGCAGGTGATGCGGGCAGGGACTCCAGATACCGGGGGTACTACCAGCCCAACCGGTTGCAGCTGCTCAGGCCCAGGTGGGTCCCGTTTTGAGTGATGATGAGCAGAGGAGACTTGAGAGGTTTGGAAGGCTCCAGCCTCCATCATTCAGTGGGGCTGAGTTTGAGGATACCCAAGACTTTTTGGTAGGTGCCAGCGAATTCTTCGCACGACAGGTATTCTAGAGACCAATGGGGTCTCATTCACTTCTTTTCAGTTTACTGGGGCTGCCTTTAGGTGGTGGGAGTCATATGAGAAGCGTATGTCAGCCAGTGCAGCACCACTTACATGGCATGAGTTCTCCGTTCTCTTCTTGGAGAAGTTCGTGCCATAGTCTCGTAGGGAGGAGCTGCGCAGACAGTTTGAGCAGCTTCATCAGGATGGCATGTCTGGGACCCAATACAAGATGAGGTTTTCGGAGTTGGCTCGTCATGCAGTTTGGTTGGTTCCGACTGATAGAGAGAGGATTAGGAGGTTCATTGATGGCCTCACGTATCAGCTGTGGTTGCTTATGACTAGGGAGAGGGTATCTAGTGCTACTTTTGACGAGGTGGTCGATATTGCTCGACAGATAGAGATGGTCCGCAGTCAGGAACGCGGAGAGAGGGAGGCCAAGAGGCCTCATAGCTTGGGTGGTTTCAGCGGTGCTCCTTTTGGGGGTCAGTTCTACCACAGTAGGGGACGTCCTTATAGGCACGCTGAGATGGCTCGTCTGGTTCACCGAGGTGCATCAACATCTAGCCATGGTTCATACAGTGCTCATCAGGGTCAGTTATCTCTCAGTGCCCTTCCAGTTTATAGTTCGTCTCGTGCACCATCAGTTTAGGGTTCATCTGTACCAGGTCCTTCTGGTAGTTATTCTGGCTCTCGGGGTCTGCCTCAGTTCTCACAACCATTTGCAAGGAGAGATTATTTTGAGTGTAGAGATTTGGGCCACATAAAGAGACACTGTCCTCGCCTTTTAGGAGGCCCAGCTCAGTAGAGGAGTCAGACTACGACTTCAGCACCAGTTACTTTACCACCCGCCTAGCCAGCTCGGTGTGGGGCTCATTCAGCTAGAGGTCTTCCTGGAGGGGGAGGCCGATCAGGTGGCGGCCAGGCCCGATTCTAGGTACTGTCTTAGTATGCCACAGGGATGCCTCTATATTATTTGACCCTGGTTCCACTTATTCGTATTTATCAACGTATTTTGCTCATTATATGGATATGCCCCGTGAGTCCTTAGTTTCATCTGTTCATGTATCTACGCCACTGGGCGATACCATTATTGTGGACCGTGTTTATCGATCGTGTGTAGTGACTATTTAGGGATTAGAGACTAGAGTTGATCTCTTACTGCTTAGTATGGTTAATTTCAACGTGATATTAGGTATGGATTGGTTGTCTCCATGTCATGTTATTCTGGATTGTCACGCTAACACCGTGACGTTGACGATACTAGGGTTGACAAGGATTGAGTGGAGAGGTTCTCTAGACACGTTCCTAGCAGAGTGATTTTATGTTTGAAGGCCCAACGGATGGTTGGGAAGGGTTTTTTTTATCTTATTTGGCCTTTGTGAGGGATGTTGGTGCTGATACTCCTACTATTGATTCTGTTTCGGTGGTGTGATACTTTTCGGATGTGTTTCCTGCAGACCTATCGGGCATGCCACCCGATAGGGATATTAACTTTGGTATTGACTTGGTGCCAGGCATTCAGCCTGTTTCTATTCCTCCGTATCGTATGGCACTGGCTGAGTTGAAAAAATTAAAAGAGCAGCTTCAGGAACTTCTTGATAAGGGGTTTATTAGGCCTAGTGTGTCGCCTTGGGGTGCACCAGTTCTGTTTGTGAAGAAGAAGGATGGTACTATGCGGATGTGCATCAATTATAGACAGTTAAATGAATTTACAATCAAGAACAAGTATCCTTTTTCCGCGCATTGATGATCTACTTGACCATCTTCAGGGAGCGAGGGTATTCTCCAAGATTTATTTGAGGTCTGGATATCACCAGTTGAAGATTCGGGACTTGGGTATTCTAAAGACGGCATTCAGGACTGACTATGGTCATTATGAGTTCCTTGTGATGTCTTTTGGGCTAACTAATGTCCCAGCAGCATTCATGCATCTGATGAACAGTGTATTTTAGCTTTATCTCGACTCTTTTGTCATAGTATTCATTGATGACATCCCGATGTACACTCGTAAACAGGAGGAGCATGCCCAGCATTTGAGGATTGTGTTGCAGCGGTTGAGGGAGGAGAAGCTTTATGCCAAGTTCTCCAAGTGTGAGTTTTGGCTTAGTTCAGTGGCGTTCTTGGGGAACGTGGTGTCCAGTGAGGTGATTCAGGTGGATCCGAAGAAGATAGAGGCAGTTCAGAGTTGGCCCAGACTGTCCTCAGCTACGGAAATTCGGAACTTTCTCGGCTTGGCTGGTTATTATCGTCGCTTCATGGAGAGGTTCTCATCTATTACATCGCCCTTAACCAAATTGACCCAAAAGGGTGCTCCTTTCAGGTGGTCGGATGAGTGTGAGGAGAGCTTTCAGAAGCTGAAGACTACCTTGACCACAGCTCCAGTTCTAGTTTTGCCTTCAGCTTCAGGATCTTATATAGTGTATTGTGATGCTTCTCGAATCGGTATTGGGTATGTCTTGATGCAAGGGGGTAGAGTGATTGCTTATGCTTCCGACAGTTGAAGCCCCATGAGAAGAACTACCCTGTTCATGATTTTTGAGTTGGCTGCCATCGTTCATGCATTAAAGATTTGGAGGCACTATCTCTATGGTGTGTCTTGTGAGGTATTTATAGATCATCGGAGTCTCCAGCACTTGTACAAACAAAAGGATCTAAATTTGAGGCAGCGTAGATGGTTGGAGCTGCTAAAGGACTATGATATCACTATTTTGTATCATCCCAGGAAGGCCAATGTGGTGGTCGATGCCTTGATTAGAAAGGCAGTGATTATAGGTAGCCTTGCATTCGTTCCTGTTAGTGAGAGACCTCTTGCAATTGATGTACAGGCCTTGGCCAACCAGTTCGCGGGATTAGATGTTTCGGAGCCCAGTCGGGTTCTAGCTTGTATGGTTTCTCGGTCTTCCTTATATGATCGCATCAGACAGTGCCAGTATGACGATCCCCATTTGCTTGTCCTTAAGGACACGGTTCAGCACGGTTGATGCTAGAGATGTTACTATTGGGGATGATGGGGTGTTGAGGATGCAGGGTCGGATTTGTGTACCTAATGTAGATGGGCTACATGAGTTGATTCTTGAAGAAGCCTACAGTTCGCAGAATTCCATTCATCCAGGTGCCGCGAAGATGTATCAGGACTTGAGACAACATTATTGGTGGAGGAGAATGAAGAAGAATATAGTGGGATTTGTAACTCAGTGTCTTAACTGCCAGCAGGTGAAGTATGAGCATCCGAGACCAGGGGGATTACTTTAGAGGCTAGAGATTCCAGAGTGGAAATGGGAGCGGATCACCATGGATTTTGTAGTTGGGCTCCCACGGACTTCGAGGAAGTTCGATGCTATTTGGGTGATTGTGGATCAGCTGACCAAGCACTTCACTCCAGTTGGGACTACTTATTCTTCGGAGCGGTTGGCTGAAATTTACATTCACAAGATTGTTTGCCTTCACGGTGTGCCGGTGTCCATCATTTCAGATCGGGGCACGCAGTTTACATCGCAGTTTGGGAGAGCCGTCCAACGAGAGTTGGGCACCCAGGTTGAGTTGAGTACAGCATTTCACCCTCAGATGGACGGACAGTCCGAGCGCACTATTCAGATATTAGAGGACATGCTACGCGCTTGTGTCATTGATTTTGGGTATTCATGGGATCAGTTTCTGCCGCTCGCAGAGTTTGCCTACAACAATAACTACCAGTCGAGCATTCAGATGGCTCTGTATGAGGCTTTGTATGGGAGACGGTGTCGATCTCTGGTGGGTTGGTTTGAGCCAGGTGAGGCTAGGTTATTGGGTACTAACTTGGTTCAGGACGCTTTGGACAAGGTTAAATTGATTCAGGATCGGCTTCGCATGGCGCAGTCTAGACAGAAGAGTTACGTCGATAGGAAGGTTCGGGCTGTTGCTTTCATGGTTTGGGAGAAGGTACTGCTCAAGGTGTCACCCATGAAGGGTGTTATGAGGTTCGGGAAGAAGGGCAAGTTGAGCCCTCGGTATATTGGGCCGTTTGAGGTACTTCAGAGGATCAGAGAGGTGGCTTACAAGCTTGTCTTGCCACCTACTTTGTCGAGTGTGCATCCAGTATTTCATGTTTTTATGCTCCAGAAGTATGTCGGCGATCCGTCTCATGTTTTTTATTTCAGCACGGTCTAGTTGGATGGTGATTTGACTTATGATGTGGAGCTAGTGGCCAGTTTGGATCGGCAGGTTCGAAAGTTGAGGTCAAAGAACATAGCTTCAGTAAAGGTGCAATGGAGAGGTCAGCCAGTTGAGGAGGCTACTTAGGACACCTAGTGGGAGATACGGAGCAGATATCCACACTTATTTGATACTCCAGGTACGTTTCTAGACCCGTTCGAGGACGAATGTTTATTTAAGAGGGGGAGGATGTAACGACCCGGCCGGTCATTTTGAGAGTTGTAGCCTCGTTCCCCCATTTACTGCTTAATTTTTACTTTATAACTGCTATGTGACTTGCCGGGGTAATTGGTTCGGATCCGGTGAGGTTTTAGAATGAATTGAGACACTTAGTCTCGAAGTTCGAATCTTAAGTTGAAAAGGTTGACCGGATGTTGACTTATGGTAAGCGACTCCAGAATAGAGTTTTGATGGTTTGTTAGCTCCGTTGGGTGGCTTCGGAGTTAGGAGCGTGTTCGGATTGTGATTTGGAAGTCTATGTTGAATTAGGCTTGAAATGGCGAAAGTTGGAAATTTAGAAGTTTGACCGAGAGTGAATTTTGTGGTTACTGGGCTCAGATTGGAGTTTCGGGAGTTGGAGTTGGTCCGTGGTGTCATTTGTGACTTGTGTGCAAATTTTGGGGTCAATCGGATGTGATTTTATAGGTTTCGGCGTCATTTGTAAAAGTTGGAATTTTCTTAATTTCAATAGGCTTTGATTGGGGTATGATTCATGTTTTGATGTTGTTTGAGGTGATTTGATGGCTCGAATGAGTTCGTATCGTATTTTAGGACTTGTTGCTATGTTTGGTTGAGGTCCCCGGGGCCTCAGGTTGATTTTGAATGGTTAACAGATCGAAAATGGACTTAGTGCACTGCTGAAGCTAGAGTCTACTAGTGTAATCGCACCTGCGGAGCATTGATCGTAGGTCCGAGCTGGGAAGAGCAGAAGCGGAGGTTGGACTAGGGACTGTGGAGCGCAGATGCGGAAGGAATTCTGCACGTGGAGGATCGTAGAAGCAGAAAAGGATTGAGGAGGCTGGTACACAAAAGCGGATTGTGTGCACATATGCGCGCACGCAGAAGCGGGGATTTCGACCATGGAAGCGGTTGGTCGGCTTAGTGGCTTCCATAGATACGGATGATGGACCACAAAAGCGGTGTCGCAGTAGCTGCTAAATTGGTCGCAGAAGCGAGAATGCTGGGCAGATTATTTAAAATGAGGGTTTCGAGATTTTCACCATTTTTTTAACATTTCAAGCTCGGGATTTGGTGATTCTTGACATGATTCTCGTAGAATTTCTTGAGGTAAGTCACTTGTGGTCTAATTTATTCAATAATTGTATTTTCCCATTGATTTCTCCACCTAGTTTGTGTATATTTAAAGTGGAATTAGGGAGTTTGAGGCTAGGGATTTGGAGAGTTTGATTTGGGGATTTGGGTGGGTATGGTTGAATGAGCTTTCGGGTTTTGTGACTTTTATCGGATTTCGAGACGTGGGTGCGGGGGCCGACTTTTGAGTCGACTTTGACTTTTGATTAAAACTTAGTATTTTCTTATGGAATTGATTCCTTTAGCCCGTGTTGATTGTACCGCATTGTTTGTGGCTAGATTCGAGGCATTCGGAGGCCGTTTGGCGAGGCAAAGATGTGTTGGAGTAGAGAATTTCCCGGATTGAGGTAAGTAACACTTCTAAACTTGGCCCTGAGGGTTCGAAACCCCGAATTATGTGTTATATGATTGGTGTTGAGATGACGCACATGACATGTGACGGGTGTGTGGGCGTGCACCGTAAGAACTGTGACCTGGTCGATTCCATGGAACTGTATAGTGGATTTATCTTGTTGATTTCCGTGTTTTCATCATGTGATAAGTAATTGAGCTGCCAATCATGCTAGAAATCATGTTTAGGTTATATGTTGGTACTGTTGGGACCCATAGTGGTCGTTTCCTTGTTGTTGACTAATTGATTACATTGAAATATCGTACTCAGTAATATTTATTCATTGCATATCGTATCTCAGTCACCGTTGCTGATTATTGCAATATCATATCATCATTTTTGGGCTAATTTCACGATGTAGAGAGCCCGAGAGAGAGAGACTGGAGAGATTGATGACTGAGTGAGGCCGAGGGCCTGATATGGAATGTCAGTTATAGGATCGAGCTGCACGCCGCAGCATGTTTATTGATTTATGCCTGGATCTGGCTTATTATAGCGCTTGGGCTGAAAGAGCCCCTCTGGAGTCTATACGCACCCTAAGTGAGCGTAGTTGATTATATTGAGGGATGGATCTTCCCTGGACATGGATCTTGTCCGAATTATTTATATTTGGGGAAGGATCTTCCCTTGGGTTGGATTGGCCTTATACAGTACTGAGTGACTGACTATCAGTTGTTGTATATATATATAGAATGGATCTGCCCCGGGCTGGATTGGCCATATACAGTATTGAGTGATTGATTATTATGAGAGTGTGAGTACACGAGGCTTTCAGCGTGGTGCATCATATACAGCATGTGCATTGGCATGTCGATGTAGAGAGGTCATACTCCCCATATCATTCAGAATTGATCTATTTTACTTGAATTGAGTTTACCTGTTGAACTTGAAAGCATGCCTACATTTCTGTACTGTTATTTCTATATTAAACTGTACCTGCTGAGTGCGTCACTACCTTTCAGTCCAAAGGTTAGATTTGTTACTTATTGAGTTGGTTGTACTCACGCTACACCCTGCACCTCTTGTGCAGATCCAGGTGCTTCCTGCACGGCAGTTGCTGAGTTGTAGAGTTCGAATTTTAGGAGACTATCGAGGTAGCTGCTTGGCGTTTGCAGACCTTGACTCTCCCTTCTTATCTTTCATTTTATGTTTCAGTTTTTATTTCCTAGATGGTGTATTAGACTGTGTTTTTATGTAGATACTCATGTACTCGGTGATGCCCCAGCTTTGGGAGAGATTTTGTATTGAGTTATGATTTCTTACTTTGTTTTTAAAAGGTTTTCCTTAATTTTAACTGCTTCCGTATCTTTCAAAGCTTTAGAGTGTTGGAAATGTCTTCGTAATCGGCTTGCCTAGTACCATGATAGGCGCCATCACGACAGGTTGGTTTTGGGTTGTGACAACTTGGACTTGCAAAAGGAAATCAGGAGTTAGACAGTTTGGGTCCCTTTCTATAAGCAACAGGGTTAATCAAATTCATTTTTGCTCAACTTGGTAGCTTATTTTCTCTTAAACAAAATCTTTGTTCTTTTGACTTGCCTTTTCCTTTGCAATGCATTCACTTTTATAGTGACCAGTGTTATCACAGAGTGTGCAAATCTTGTTCTCAGAAAGTGTGAGATACTTGCTTTTTGGATCCCACTTAGGTGCAGGGTTCCCAAAGACAAGTCCTCTTCTGTTGCTACTATGGTGTTCTTGTAGCCATGAAACTGCATCAAAGGACCTGTTCCATTTACAAGTTCTGTCTAGCTCATGCTTGACCTTGCTTAGATCCTCCTTTAGAATTCTTACCTGTTCATCTTTCTCGTATAACTCATCTTTCATTTTTCCTACATTTTCTTCTAAAGTGAGTTGTGTGTGACAAGCCATCTTTTTTCCTGTTCCTAGTTTCAATTTTAGATTTTCAGATCTAAGCTTTAGGACAGTTGAGTCAAGTGCATGAACCCGGTTCTTCAACACAGTATTTTCACTTACAGTTTCATTAACCCTACGTTTCAGGTTTTTGCACTTAGCCTTCAAAATCACACATTCTTTAGACAGCTATTTCTTTTTATTATTTACATCCCCAGATTCATCAATTAGCTCCAATAGTAACTCAGATAACCTTTCTTTAGACAAAAATTTAATCTTGTCTTTGAGATGAAGGTTACTTACCTCAGTTTCTTCATCAGATTCTCCCATGGCCATAACTGCCCGTTCATCCTCATCATCATCTAAGCTTTCATCTGAGCTTTCTCTCCAAGCAGCAACCATAGCTTTGGTTGATCCTTTGTTGTTGCTTTTCTTGGGTTGAACCCGTTCCTTCTTCTTGCTCCTTCGTTCAGCTCTTTCCTTCTTCCATTCAATTTCCCACAAAGGACAGTTTTTGATGTGATGATCAAGCTTTCTCACACTTGTAGCAGCCATCATTGGTTTGCTTCTCCGGAGTTTTGCCTTGCTGTAGCTTCCAGTTCTTGAAGAACCCTTTCCTTTTCTCAGGTACTACTTGAAGTCTTTGGTGATCATAGTCATTTCATCATCTTCCACATCAGAACCTTCAGTGATTCTGAGTGCCAAGCTTATTTCCTTCTTAGGTACATCCATCTTCATGGTTTGTCTTTTAAGTTCATAAGCAGTGATATTTCCAATCAATTCATTTAGTGGGAGAGTAGCAATGTTTTTTGATTCTTGGATGGCAGTGGTCTTGCTTTCCCAAGTGATTGGCAATACCCTAGTAAGTATCTTCTCAACCATCTCATCTTCAGGAATAATTCTTCCAAGAGATTTTAGTTTATTTGGCAGTGTAGTGAACCTTGTGCATATCTCTTGAATGGTCTCTCCATCCTTCATAGAAAAGTTTTCATACTGAGAGTACAGTAGAGTTCATTTGGATCTTTTCACTTGAGTAGTTCCTTCATGAGCCACATGTAGTGTGTCCCAAATTTGCTTAGCGCTTGCACAGCCTTAGATTCTGTTGTACTCATCTGGACCAAGCCCATGAACAAACCATTTCTTGGCTTTAGCATTCTTCTCCCATTTTTTCAAGTCCTCAGCAGTGCAATCCGCTCTTGTCTTTGGCACATCTACTACTTCAGCATTTTTCTTCAATGTAGCCAGTGGACCATCAGTGATAACGTCCCATAGTTCATAATCCTCTCTTGAATGTGATCTCGTATTCCATTTTTCCACCAAGAGTAGTATTGGCCATTAAAGAGTAGTGGCCTAGCAGTGTATTGTCCTTCCCAGTTTTCAGGTGGTGCACTCATCTTGATCTTCTCCTAAGGTGTTAGCCTCTTCAAGGATAACCCGCTCTAATACCAATTGATGTTTTATACTTCAATACCACACAAGGGGGGGAGGGTGATTTGTGTGGTGCCTAATTTTTGTGTGCACTGGATTATCGAAGGACCTCGTGATGCAGGCCAACCTGATAAAGCTACATTCATGCCATCAATGTTGGATAAAAAAAGACAAGGCGTTGGTTAGACTTGATTTAGGAGTTGGTGATTGACCTAAGTGAGGCGTATGATGTTGATGTTACACATTTGTGTTTATGTTGTATTATTGTGTTGCTATGGAAGACATTGATTCTTACATGGGGGTCCTGCGTGGCCATTCTTTTTACTTAGCCAAATTGTGGTCTTTTTGTTAGTTATTTGTTTCCTAGTTGATTTAGGACAAGAATCATTCTATATAAGCCTAAAGACTTCATTATTTTCAGTACCTAACTTTGATATTCAATACAAAAATCGGCAGCAACTTTGCTCCAAACTCGTGTGCTTTGAACTTGTCAAATTTTTGGCGTGATTCCAAATTGAACTCGTTCCTTTGTTTGATCGAACAGTTTGCAAGACCATCATTTTCTTGAGGGTTTTTCGTATAGTATAGGTACTCCGTGACTTCATCAAGAAGGTAAGTAGACTAATTCCTACTTGTTGTCTTGATAGTTCATTGAGCGTCTTGCTTCTATCCTTTTATCTTGTTTTTTCGCTTTTTTTATTGCATCAATTGGTATCAGAGCATGAAACGTGTTTGTTTCTACAATCCCAATCATCCTCTTCATGCCTTAGTTTAGGTTCTTTCGTTAATTTCGTTTATGATAAGAAAAATATTAAAAAATATATTAAAAAAAACTGTGACAAAAAAGAATGATATAATCGAAATTTGTTGTTGGTTGAAGTTGTTTAATCATCTAGGTATGTCGAAATTGAAGTTGTGATTGTTGAAGAAAACGTTCTTGAAACCAAATCCTGAAGATCTTGATCATTTAAAACCGTTAATCTTGAAATCTGAAAACCCTAGTTGGAATCTTGAAAGAACACATTTAATCTTGAAAATCTTGAAGTTCTTGGATGCCAAATTGTTGTTCTTGAAAGTATCCCAAGTGGATCTTGGGAATCTTGAAGTTCTTGAAAATAAGATTATAGTTCTTGAAGCAATTTGCGTTGTTCTTGAAAGGGTTCTTGAATAATCAACCATTTGTAACAAGTTTTCCTTGAATTCTTGAAGTTCTTGAACATTAATTTGTTGTTCTTGAAGGGAGTCTTGAAAACGTGTAAGAGGGCCTAGAAACGTGAAGGGAGGCCGAATTGAGAAAGGAGAAGGATTAGGAAACCCTAATTCTAGTCCAAGAAGGAAACAACTCCCAATCCAAAAGGGAGAAGTTTCTAGGAGTTAAAGTCTATTTGGACAAGGAGAAGAGGGGCAACATTGAGTTGGAATAGGAAGGGGGGGGGGCGAAATTCCATAGAAGAGGAGGAGAGAAATTTGGACTTCTCCAAACTAGAATAGGAAAGCCTTTACAATTTCCTTACTTCCTAAATTTCCTTTTTTTTTTTACTAAATTATTTCTAATTAGTAATTCTTAGGTAATTTCCTACTTAAGTAATTATTAATTTTTGAGCTTGTAGGACCTCGTGCTAAAACTCAGAATTTCCACTTTCATAGATAATTCTTGGCTTCTTATGCTCACTTAAAAATTTGTCTGTCTATCGAGTCACATAAATTCACTCACCCCGAAGAAATTGTTGAACTTGTAAACTTGAAAGGTTGCTAAGGAACTTGATCAATTAGAGGAAGCCATTTTGAGGACAAGTGCGAAATCCTACCCGAAATTTGAGTGAACCCCAGAGTCACTCAAAAGTGAGAGAGAATTTTTGTTACTAACCTTAACACATTCTCTAGTCTTGTTTCTTTTGCAGGTACATGGCTACGGAAGGAGAAAAGATTGTGACCGATATTACTTTAGCCGATCTCTTGGCTGAAGTAAGGGCAATTAGCGCCCGAATGGAGAACATTAAAATCCGCTAGCAATCAGAAACATGCCGGAGAAGGGACTAGTCATGGTTCCACCGTCAGACCCGATCAGTTTGCGGAATTGGCTCGCCAAAACAAGCTGAGGGACAGAGGTGCTCGAAATGTAAGGACCTTGGGGATTCCCCGGGGTATTATACCACCAGTAATGCCAGCCCGGAGAAATGTAGCACCCCTCGGGGACATGAGGGCAGCCTGAGAGGATGATCAACCTGAGTTTGAGGAGTTTGATGATGATGATTTGGGGCAGCGAAATCCAAGGGTAAGGCAACCGAATGGGGGCCGAGACTACATGGGAAGACGTGGTTATAATCGTGGTCCGAGAGGGAGACTTAGAGGTTTTGGTGGAAGGAATTTAGAGCATGAGTTTGATGAATAAGCTGAACATTATGAAGACTTCCAACCGATCCAACCGATTCGAGGTGGCCGAGAAAATATTTGAGATAATGGTTTGAACAGTGTCAAGGTTACTATCCCTGCTTTCAAAGGAACTAGTGATCCTAACCGATTTTTAGAATGAAAACGTCAAGTTGAGCGGATATTTGAAATAAATATGACTGAGGAGAAGAAGGCTACATATGCCCATTGTTGCTTCGAGTCCTATGCTTCTACTTGGTGGGAGGCTGAGAAAAGATCCAGAGTTAGACATAACCAACCTACGCGCATAACATGGTTGGAATTAAAGAAAATAATGAACCGTAAGTATATAAACCCACGGCACAAGCAAGAGCAGTTACGGAGGTTGTACGACTTGAAGCAAGGGTTGAAATCCGTGGAAGAATACTATGATGACTTTGAGAAAATCCATCTATCACTTGACATGGAAGATGAAGAAGAAAATAAGGCTATTATTTGGTTCAAGAATAGGTTGAATAATGATATCTCCAATCAGTTGAGGCTACATGCATTTGTTGCTCTTCATGATGTGTTCTTAGCTGCCATTGAAGCTGAAAAGATGATTAAAGAAAGCATAGCAGCTCGCTATAGAGGGGGTTCCTATTCCACTTCCATGTGTCAAAACAAAGAGTGGAAAAAACCGAACACTGGGGGAGCAAGCCAAAGCCGAGAGCTTAAGAAACCAACCCAAGTCGCGGCACCTAAACTTGATCCTAAGGGGTCCGAAGGTATTTATAAAACTCAACTCAACTCACCTAGTGCATCTTCCTTTCAATGTCATAAATGCAAAAGATATGGACATTTCGCTAAGGATTGTCCTACACGGAGGACTATGCTAATTCTTGATGATGGTACTGTGTGTGAGATAGAAAGTGAAGAGGAGATTGAGGAAGACAAGGGGACGGAATTGGTTGAATGCGGCGAAGAGGAGTTGGAAGATGAGGGAGTGAATATGTTCTTAGTGGTGCGTAGGAACTTGAGTACTACGAGCGTAAAAGAGGAAGGAGATGAGCAGCATGAGAACTTGTTTCATGCTAGATGTAGGGTGAAGGGAAAGGTGTGCTCGATGATAATTGATTCAGCTAGTTGCACTAATGTTGTGAGCCACGCGTTAGTTACTCAATTTGATATGCCTACGATGAAACATCCCCATCCTTATCGGTTGCAGTGGTTAAGCGAATGTGGTGAGTTGAAGGTGGTAAAGCAGGCACTTATTAAGTTCAAGGTGGGAGCTTATCAAGATGAAATCTTGTGCGATGTAGTGCCTATGCAGGCGTGCCATTTACTGTTGGGCAGGCCTTGGCAGTTTGATAGGTGTGTTGATCGTGATGGAAAGGCCAACACTTATACGGACAAGCTGGAGGGAAAGAGTTATATAATTAAGCGCTTGACACCTAAACAGGTTAGTGATGATTACAAGCACATGCAGGAGCTGAAAGAGGCGGCTAGAGCTAAGGCTCCAATGGAGACCAAAACCGAAGCCGTGAACCCTGCTAGCACATCGACCCTGCCAGGTAATGTTTGTGCTATGATGCAACCAAGTGAGTATTTGCGAGGTAATGATAGTTCTAAACTGTTAATTTGCCTAGTTCATAAGGGTGTTTACTTGAGTTCTAATGATGAAGTTTCTACTGACGTTCACCTCTTGCCTGGTGTTGTTGATGACATTTTGCAGGAATATGTGGACATGTTTGCCCCACGAGGAGATGGTTCATTCCAAGTGTTGCAAAAGATCAATAACAACGCATATGTTATAGACCTGCCTGGTGAGTATAGTGTTTCTAAAACGTTTAACGATTCTTACTTAACTCCTTTTGTTACTGGTAGTGCCGCTTTGAAAGATGAAGATGGTTCGAATGCGAGGACGAAATTTTCTCAAGAAAGGGAGAATGATGCAGACCAACCTGATCAAGCTATGTTCATGCCATCAAAGTTGGATAAGACAAGACAAGTCGTTGGTTAGCCTTGATTTAGGCGTTGGTGGTTGGCCTTAGTGAGGCGTGTGATGTTGATGTTACACATTTGTGTTTATGTTGTATTATTGTGTTGCTATGGAAGACACTGATTCTTATGTGGGGGTCCTGCGTGGTCATTCTTTTTACTTAGCCAAATTGTGGCCTTTTTGTTAGTTATTTGTTTCCTAGTTGATTTAGGACAAGGCTTATTCTATATAAGCCTAAAGACTTCATTATTTTCAATACCTAACTTTGATATTCAATACAAAAATCAGCAGCAACTTTGCTCCAAACTCGTGTGCTTTGAACTTGTCCAAATTTTGGTGTGATTCCAAATTGAACTCGTTCCCTTATTTGATCGAACAGTTTGCAAGACCATCGTTGTCTTGAAGGTTGTTCGTATAGTATAGGTACTCCGTGACTTCATCAAGAAGGCAAGTATACTAGTTCCTACTTGTTGTCTTGATAGTTCATTGAGCGTCTAGCTTCTATCCTTTTATCTTTTTTTCCGCGTTTTTTATTGCATCACCTGGTTCTTCTATGCATTCCTTACACTGCAGTTGCGGAATAAATAATGCAGAAAGTAAAAAATACAAGTATTTTTACGTAGAAAACACCTGGCTCAAAGGTGAAAAAATCACGACCTACTACCCAGTAGAATTTTTTCCAACACTTCACTAAATCACTGAGCCAAAAACAGCATTTACAAAACTCTTTATAAACCTAAGGACTACCTCTAACCCTTTGTGGCAATCAGCCTCTAGCTATTGCGACAACTTCAAGTTAACTCTAACTTGAATACAACACTCAGAGTACCTAGTATAATTGTTTCTAGATAAAGCTGAAAGGTACAACTCAAAAGCCCTACTATAATTAAACTAGAATAAAAGACAAACACTTGGAACTGGTTCTTCTATCTGGTTCATATAGCTTCAAGTTCGCACACTTGAATCACACAGGAATTGCTTGCAATATGCCTTGCTATTTTGCTCTCAATTCAAGTTTAACTTCAGCGTTTGTGCTTCCCTGTAAAATGAGAACATCCTGCAATATATATTGTTAGTAAAATAGGATATAACTAGAGTTCTAATGCTATACTCTTCCATGGTGGAAGAGTTCTAGTTATCTTCAACTTCTAACTCCTCCCTTATCTAGGATAGAGTTCTCTTCGAGTAAGGAGTCATTCTCTTTATCACTTAAGCTTATCTCCTTCACGTGCATGCCTTGTGCTTGAATCTGCCCATGTCTGTATACACTATATATGAACCTGGTTCATGCTTGAATTTTTTTTGTCAATCATAACAAATTTCCCTTAGGCCAACAAAAAATAAAAAAAGCCTTCTTTGGAAATATCCCCAACGAGGCTATCATGAATACAAATTAAAAAGTGAAAACTCGTCGAAATGGCTCGTAGCAATATAATTAAATTATGTTTATTACTAATACAGTCTAGATTATGTGTTTCTAATATGACATCATTACAATTTCGTTTATTCTCTTCTTTATGTTGACATTATTTACCAAAAACTCTGCGTTCCCCGCTAGGCTTTCCATTTGATCTTCCGCGAGAAAAGAAAATGGTAATAGCACTTTCCAATAAGAAGTTGTCAGACTGCCGGATGTTTCATGTGCTATAAGACTATCAAGTCCAATTGTTAGCCAATGTCCTAGCCCAATTATATTTGGATTTTGTCTTATTTTATCGTAATTTGTTAAGAGCATATTTGGCCAAGGTTCTAGAAAGTAAAAAGTTCTTTTTTATTTTGGTTAAAAAATACTTTTTAGAAAATTTGAGATGTTTGGTCAAAATGATAAAGTGCTTTTGAGCAGCAGCAAAAGTAGTTTTTCTGCCTTTGAAGAAAACCAACAAATTCTAGCTTCTTGCAAAAAACAGAAGCAGAAGCAGAAAATTAATTTATTCAAGACAAAAATATTCTTACATTATATTTATATTTTTCAAATTATTTCTCATTAGTTTAATATTTCTATTATCTTTTTATCTTTTTACCATACATTTCTTCTTCTTTTTTATTTTATCATATTTTTATTCTCTTTCTCTTATTTCTCTTTGAATATTCTCTCTACTATAAATAGATCTCTTCTTTTATATAGTGATTTATAAGAGTAGATTTTCAATTTATATTGAGTGATATATTTAAATCATCATGCAAAAAATAAGTAATACTAGATACCCAATATTATTGCTTTGAAAATAACTATATTTTATATTGACTAAAATCTTTAGATTTTAGATATAATAAATATTTAAGTTCATTTATCTCTTTCAAATAATACTACTTGCTAATTTTTCTTTTATGATATTTTTCGTAATTTCATATTCAAAAATATTTTTTTAGAATGATTAGCCAAACAAAATTTGCTAAGTATTACTTAACGAATTAGCCAAACACAAACTGTTATTATTCAAAAGTATTTTTTCGAAAAATACTTTTAAAAATAAATAGCTTTTAACAACTTGGCCAAGCATGAAATTGGATAGGCAATCAAAAGGACACTTAAAGTAAAACTAAACCTCTTACGTAATCATACGATTCACAATCAACAAACTAATACCGGAAAGAAAAAACAAAGGTGTCACTCATTCATGGATTTTTTGATAAATCGTTGACAATTTGAGGAAAATATTGCAAAACGTCCTACGGGAATTATCCTTGACCAATGGACATGGTCTTCTGAATACTGCAACAACAGTACACTCAATAAAATTCTACAAGTAAGATTTTGGGAGATTAATATGTAGGCAGATCTTAACTATACTTTATAAAAGTAAAAAGATTACTTCCGATAGACCTTCGGTTAAGAAAAGTATAATCTTAAACAAAACGCAAATAAAATATTTAAAATAAACATGATCGAGTTTAAAATGACCATTATCTTGCTGTTAACGTAGCCGTAGGATATGTGCAAGATCAAATAAATATAACTATACACACCTAGGTGGTAAACGGGCGAGTTGGGTCGGAGTGAACGGGTCAAAACGGATAAAACAAAAATGAATAACTTATCTGACCCGACTCATATTAAATACAGATAGAAAATAGATTAACCGAAGGAATATGGATATCCATATTATCTATGGTTTCTTGAATATGATTACTTTTAGGAGAATTCATTGTCTCCCTAACTTGAGGAACCCGCAATTTGAGTCTTTGCAAATGTGAAAATTAAAACCTATTAGTTATCTATTGGTTATCCATTTTTTAAGTGGATAATGTGAATCATATCCATGTTTGACCCATTTTTAAAAAATTTATTATTCAACCCACTTTTCAATGGATAATATAGATGGATAACTATTTCTTTATCCATTATGTCACTACTAGGCATATCTATGAGAAAAATTAAAGAAGTTGTTTAATTTTAATTCTAAATTTCTCTATCTTTAAAATATACTGATACAATTTTGGTTAAACTGATATAGGAAAAACTCAGGCCGAAGAATAACTCTTTCGTGGGATATTAATAGGGAAAATAACATGACACATCAAACATTTATATTGTATTTATTTTTCTGTATTTCTGTATTTCGCCTTAGTTGTATTCATTGCGCGAACAAATACAGTTGATACATGATGTATCCTTTGTATACACCGATGTAGACATTCTATACAAGTTGTATCCTTTGTATATACACTTGTGTTTCACCTTGTTTGCAATTGATACATATTACAAATGTGGAACGAATATAGTTGATACACGTTGTATTCATTAAGTGAACGAATACAGTAGACATAGGTTGTATTCGTTGCATGTTTGAATACAAGTGATACAAATTAGTAACAATTGAATAGTAGCTACGTATAGTAATTAGGCAAACTATAATTACTAGGCTCTAAACTATAGTGGTTTATGAAAACTTCTCTAAAAAATAGGGAAAATACACAACAGATCAAACATTTATCTGTATTTGTCATTCGTAACTATACTTTCAGCAAATTTACCATTCATAGCTATATTTGAGATTTATAGCAAATCCATGAAATAGAAGATTAATTGTTTTGCACTGAAACAAGAGAGCAACAAGCTCTCATAGCTCAGTTGATCACAGCGCCTGCTTAGTTAACGGATGTCTTGAGTTTCACTCTAAATAAGAATATTTTTTATTTATTTATGTATTTCACCTTCGTTGTATTCGTTGTGTGAACAAATACAATTGATATATGTTGTATCCTTTGTATACACCCATGTATACAGTCGATACAAGTTATATCCTTTGTATATACACTTGTATTTCACCTTGTTTACAATGATACATATTACAATTGCGTGAACAAATACAGTTGATACACGTTGTATTCACTATGCGAACGAATACAGTAGACATAGGTTATAAATTTCGCGTTTGAATATAAGTAATACAAATTAGTAACAATTGAATAGTAGCTACGAACAGTAATTAGCCAAACTATAATTACTTGGCTCTAAACTATAGTGGTTTGTAAAAATTACTCATATTAATACAGTAGGATGCTGCATTCTTCTATTTAAGTAGGAAATTTAATTCTGGTAACGGTAAACTAGCTAAGTTTGTAATATCCCCAGTCGGGTGGTTTAGACATGTAAAAATTTGACCCGCGCGTCAGAATCACCTCTAAAAAGTCATAGTATTTTTAAAATAACTATTTGAGCTTATTTCTGCAGCAATTCCCTTTATTATTAAGTTTAATTCTATTCTTAGGTACAAAATTAAAATATCAAAAGAGTACCAAGCTTTTATCTGGTATGACATTACTAATTCAATCAAGGTCTTGTATGCTTGGGTTTTAAAATTAGTTTTCAGATTTTTGTTTTGGCCCAATTTCACAATATTGAAGCCCAAATTCAGCAGCCCACAATAATGATCCAACTCTCATTCTTGCCACGTAGAATAACTGACTCTGACAGGGGAATATTTCTCTCAGCACACGCAATACACATATGACCTCCTCATTGATATTCAGGCATAATTACCAACAGATTCTGGGGGTTTTTCTTCAGAGACTTGGGGGAATCATCTAGAGAGGAGAAAATTCCTTGGAGAGTAAGAGAGAAAAGGAAACCGATTAAAATCAGAGATTTTTCAAAGAGAGTTGGGGGGAACGACCCATTTTGGAGTCTTCTTCTCCAAAATTTCAGAAAGAAAACCAGAAAACAGAGGAACTCATGTTTCCCCTGTCTTTCAAAGACTAATTTCAATCGAGGAGGGACTGAGGATCTAATTCTAGTTGCTAATTCGATTTCTGGTCGCAGATTATTGTTCCTGTCGCTCGTATCGCCATTCAAAATCGCTGCGAGTTCTCATTCAGGTTCAATCTCTTAATTTTTGCTCATTTTTGGTTGCATAAGATGAAAGTACGATAGACCTGTGGTTGCTTGTATCCAAGTTGTTGATTTTCATGAATTGATATGTCCAAATTATATCTCAGTGGATATCATAAAATGTTTGATGTTTGACATAATCAATCGACAATGGCAAAATCAAAGCAAATAATCAAACCATCCGTAGTTGGGTGCCAAATCTGTGACCGCATAACTGATATGCGGTTCGCATATTGGACCTAATTGCCAGAAGCGTAGGGCCAGTCTGTCTTCAGTGATAAATCTGCAAGCGCATAATCGATATGCGGCCCGCACTTTTAGCCTGAGTGTCGCATTTTTGACATCAAAAATTTTGCCCAGGATTCTGCTCCAGTTTGCGATTTCGGCGTGCAATTCGCGATTCGCATATGCGATCTGCGATCGCAGATGTGATTGCACTTCGACCTTGGGTACTGCCTTATTTGCGGTTCGCATATGGGATATGCGATCACATATCCCTACTTGCGATGACATCTCATCCTTTGCCTGTTTTCTTTGTGATTTTTGGGACTGGATTTGGTTAAATGCATAAAACAAACGATAAAATAGCTAGGTCATAAACTAAACTGGTATTTTCTGCTATTCTTTAGATATCATCTTCTCATCTCTATCACATCATCCGCTAGTAGTATGTTTAGGCTGACCATGCTTGGGTAGGCAATACTAGGATGCTTTGTTAATTTTTTCGAGGCGAGAGGTCATTCCTTAGTTAGTTTAACCGGGGAATGCCCCGAAGGACTTGTGTATTTGATGTTCCGGGGAATGTCCCGATGGTATCTGTATATGATCAAAAGTGAAACTTGTCGTACTTTGAATTTGTTTTTCTTTCATTATTAGGTGGGAATGACCCTAAGCCTCTTGTGTTTTTTTTATCTCAATTCAAATGTATTAAAAGCTAACTGAATCGAGTACGCAACCGTGACTTTCACGGGATTCCGGGAATGCCTAACACCTTCTCCCCTAATCAAATGAACCCCCTTACCCCAATCTCTGGTACGAACTTGGCTTTTGAGTCTAAGTTTAAAAAGCGGTGACCTGGCACACCAAAACCAGTTGTCAGGTGGCGACTCTAACTTTCTCTGATTAATCCATCTCTTTGTCACTTTCCAAAATTGAAAATCCCTTTTAGCGAGTTTTATTAAGCCTTTTATCCAAAAGGGTTTAGTAAAAATCTCATCGCCCGCCCCGGTAAAAAGGAGGAGTGACAGGTGGGCGTTGTGGCAGTTCAGATTGAATGTGAAATTACGATTTGGATTTTTAGTTTTCGGATTGAAGAAATTACAGTCCAAATTCGATTCAAATAATTTCGGATTGGATCAGATTATTTAAGTTCGGTTTCAGATTAATCGGATTGGATTTTTCGGATTTTTGGTTCTGATTTTTAAGCCTATAAGTTGAGCTTATTGAAAACACTCCACATAAAAATAATCATTTAAATGAAGTAGAAAGATGGTGATCAAAAGATGCTTTAATTTTTATATCTTCTCGACTCTATATAATGCCTCTTCAAGGAAAAAAAAAGTCTTGCATATGCAATAGATCACACTGATTCAAATTATACTATTATAAATTAAAAGATTAACCGGGAAAGTTGACCTCAAAATTCAATCTTTAGTCAACTTCAGCCTTAACTCTTTAGTGTTTACGAATGCACGTATGGTGTGGCAGTGTGGGTGAGACGTGAGAAAAAAGACCCTATATTATATTTGATTTAGTAGAGAATCTCATATTGGACTCAGTAATTTGTATTGAATATACGGGCTAATTTTTAATGGAGATTTAGACTTATTAGTATTAGGTATGTATATGAGTAATGCCGTAATGGGCTAATGTCTAACTGGTGAGGCTAAATATAACGTACAAAAATTTTGGATTTTCGGATATCCGAAATTTCGAAGTCCCAATTCCAAAATACAATTCAAAATTTTAAAAATAAAATTCAAACTCCAATCCATAATCCAAATATCGAAACCAAAAATTTAAAAAATTCGAATTTCGAGTTTGCCCAAACTATGCTCACCCCTAACCCCTAGTGAATGAGATCTCATGGTTTGACACTTTCCCTTATTGGGTTACCACTGAGATCTCAAGTTGTATCGTGAAGTTGACTGACTTTCTAATTTCAATATTAATATATGCTGAGTTTCGATAAAACAAAAAGTAATTTAAAAAACTGATTTTGCTTAACTGTGTAATTTTTTTATTTAGCTATCTATTTGAATTTAAAATTAACTGGTTGAAATTCTTATATTGATTATTAGCCATTCATTGAATGATAAATAATTAGAGATGGCGAAAAACCAAAATTCTTAAAAATTTGTATCAAGAATGACTTGAAAAAATGGAAATAAGACCAGATATGATTTGATAATATGATGAACAAATTTAAAATCTTTGTAGATGTACTCTATCATTAACAATTATGGGGTGAATGGAATTCGATACATAAATCAGTTAATAAAGAATATAATTATATAAATAAGAATATTGAAGGTCGAGATAACTCATCAAAACACGTTAGGGGTCGTTTGGTATGATGTATTAAAGAAAATAATGTATGCATTAGCTTTTGGTATTACCGATCCCTTGTTTGGTACACTTTTTCAATCTATGTATTACTAATGCAAGTATTAGTTATACAACTTATTTGTTATTATCCTACGTATAACTAACACATAGCAAACAATGATATTAGCAATACCAAGGGTATTAATGCATACATTAGTATGGTTAAAGACAAAATTATCCTTAAAGTGCCTTAAAGCTAAAGAATATATATGGCATTTTTATAAGCAACTAATTTTCTTAAGATTTATGTAATGCATTTTAATTTTTAATACACCACACTAAATAATGAATAAAAAATAATATTCACATAACTAATTGCTTGCATTATTAATTCATGTATTAATAATATACTTTATTCAACACTATTCTTATACACCATACTAAACGAGCCCTTACGGTGTATGATTTGCTTGCTCCGGTGCAAGGGAAAAGCAGTCAAGTCGAGTTCGGCGAGTGGGTTATGGGCCATCACCTACTCAAGTATTTGATTTGGAGTATCTTTAGCTTCATTGATTCATGATAGGAGGCAGTAAAAACGGAGTTAGAAGATAGAAAGAGGCAGTAAAGACGGAGTTAGAAGATAGAAACTAAAGCTAAGGTTCGTATAAAAGCGAAGCTAGGATTTGAACTGTATGATTTCTAAATTTTAGAATAACGACATTAAATATTTATATTTGAATTTAAATTTAATTTTAACAAATTTAATAAATTTCGTAACGCCCCGGAGTTCAAGGGTTAAACATGTGGTGGAAAGTGAGACATTGAGAAAGTAATCATTTAAAAATGCTATAAAAACATATTTATTCCAACAAGAAGGAGATCTACCGACTGAGTTGTTAGGCTTTTCTTTGCGATATGTGTTTGTTAATGCAATTTTATTTGCCAAAATTCCTGTAATTACTGCATATTGAGTCTACATTCAATATGTTCTGATATAATTTTCGCCTTATATTTTTGAAAGAGGATTTGGTCCATAAGTTTATTTCTAGACTATAATTTTCGGTCGAGTTTGGTATTAATCCTTGTCTAAATGAATGACTACAGATTAGACTTCTCTCTACTATCTGTACCAGTGGTTCCCTTGTTTCACTAATAATTATTATAGTTGTTAGTAATTGTTACTTTGTTAGTGTACTTTCTTCTTAGATATCAGGCCGAGTTACGTTATTTCATTTCATTATATATGTTGAAGGATTTAACTGCTTAATAACTTAGATTTTTTTCAACTCACTTCTTAAATTTTTAACGGATCCCACACTGTAAAAAAAACTCCCTTTGAAGTATTAGGAGTAGGGGTGGCACACGGGAGGCCGGGTTGGATGTGGGTGGGTCGAAAACGGGCAATGCAAAAACGAATAAAATCTTCGGATCGACTCATATTTAATACGGATAGAAAATTGGATAACCGGCAGATAATATGGATATCTATAATTTTTTGAGTATGATCACTTTTGGAAGAACTCCCAGTCTCTCAAACTTGAGGAACCTCCAAGCTGTGTCTTTACAAATGTAAAAGTTAAACTAATTGGTTATCTATTTTTTAAGTGAATAATTTAGTTTTTATCCATATTTGATTCATTTTTAAAAATTTTATTATTAAAAGATTCATTATACAGCCCACTTTTTAGTGGATAACATGGATGGATAACTATATTTTTACTCCGTTTTGCCACCATCAATTAGAAGTTTAAGTTTTTAATTGGAAATAATTCGTTGTTTGTTTATATTTGCAGGCTTCAAATGAAGGAAGTTGGCCAATTTCATCAAATGTCAGACAGTCTTTTTCAGCCAGTTATAATAGTGAAACCTAATCTAATTGTACTTAAAATGGAAAATAAAATGCCTCGTGACAAAATAATTTTTCTACTGTTGTATTCTTTAGATATTATTTTGCATGTTATGGATTTTAGTTTACTTATATTGTTCTTTTTGGTTATTTTCCTTGAAAGCACAACTATATCCTTATACATGCTTACTCATGTATTAAAAATTATGGTATTGCGAATACTATGATCCATTATGTATAAGAATAGTACTGAATAACATGTGTAATTAATACAAGTATTAATTATATATAAATTGAAAAATACTATCAAACAAGGAATTAATATTCTCAAAACTAAAATATGTATTATTTTTCTAATACATCCTACCAACCAAACATGAGAATTGTAATATTAGTTGAAACAAAGTCTTAATGTTAGTGAGCATAGGACTCTCTTGACTCTTTGTATAAACTGACCATGACATTGGCTATTGAAGCAATATATAAGGACACAACGTTTGAGTTCCTCCATTATTCTAAACTAGTCTACGATCTTTTCGCATGAAGGATCAATATATACATCACATGCCTCTTTCTTGTTTACTTATCTAGCATTATTAACTTTTTTTTATCACGTCAGCTGATTTTCACGGACATAATTGACTTGAGCATCAATATAAATTGACATGTTGAAGCCCATTGCTAACGATGAGAAAAAAAAAAAAAAAAAAACCACCACCAACACCATATCTATTTTTAAGATTAACCTAAATACTCGTTTACTCCGGTACTATGCATAATATGGTAAATATCGAATTATCGAATTGAAATCGAGTATTATTACTTATTTGGTATAGTTTTTGGTTTAAGTTTTTAAAATATTTAGTATTAGGTATGATAATTGGTATTTAAAAGAATAATATTAAAATACCGATATCATACCGAAATATATACTAAGTTACACATACATATCTATTATTGATTATAACATACTATAAGTTACATCATACTTTTCTTCTTTGACATTCATGTTGAGGTCGGCAGTACCAAATGATTCTATGCTTTTAGGGTGTTTCTTACTTTGTTAATCGTGTATCGTTGTTGCATTTGTTGGATTAATTCTTACTGTATTCTCTAAATTCAGCAAGTAGAAGCAAGATATTTTTAAGGATCAATTTATTCCTTTATGTACCTTTTTTCTCTTAGTTGATACTTGCTGGTTTTGAACAAAGATTTTGTTAACAGTTAGGTAAGCTGGAACATTTTTATATTTGTATTTGTAAGTACTTTAATTAATAATATTACAGTTAATATTCAAGCCGAACAAACTGAAGTTACCGAACCGAATAAAATGAAACAGAAAGAAGAAAAGCACTATGTAGTATTGGTATAGCATTTTAAGAAATCAAATATTGAAAATACCGAACCAAAATATCTAAATAGCGTACCGTACCGACCGACGAATAAATAAGAAAAATAAAAAATAGTCGATTGATGTATAATATATATATATATATATATATATATATATAAGAAAAATAGACAGTAAATTCGATCGGCTATTTGTGTAAAGACCTTTCTCTTTTGTGCGGAACTAACAAACCTTACTTGCACGCTCGGAGCCATTGTAGAGTCAGTCAGGGGCGGATTTAGGGGGCGGAAGGGGGTTCACCCGAACCCCTTCCGCCGAAAACTATACTGTATATATAAGGTAAAATTTATATTTTACCTCTGTATATTATGTTTTGAATCTCCTTAACATAGCCCAGAGAATAGCTTAGTGGTTAAGGGGGTTTAAAATCTTTATGAGGTCATTTGTTCAATTCCCATTGGCTACACAATCTCTTTTAATTTTTTAAGTTTTTAATTTTTGGAACCGCTTATCTGAAATCCTGCCTCCCACACTGGACTCAGTTATATAGTTCTTATTATACAACTGGTCAAAGTATGGACACCAATAAAAACTTAATAGATAGTGCTATTAAATAGTATGGGGATCCAAAATTATGTTATCAGACACAATTTTAGACTAGAATGTTATATAAAATATTCGATTTAAGTATGTTTCTCTAAGAGCAAATTTTGTGAATGGGTTCAAAATAGTAATTTTATAAAGAAAGTAGAAACTTATTAAAATTAACTTATAACTTTCTAATTTTAAATTTTGTAAGAAATGATTTTATTACTGTATTACATGTTCAAAGATATTATTGTCTCACAACTTAGAAACACTTGCTCCTAAAAATCGAGCTGTTAAATTTCCCACTTAATTTGTTACTCTCGAAAAGGAGCCTAAGGTTACTATTAAAGCAAAGAATACATATTAATAAATTATAATTATTTGAAAAAAGTGTATGTGCAAACACATAACATACACCTATTAATTTGGTATAGATACCCAATATTTACCGATAAAGAAAAGAACCACAATAGTAAAGGAACAAATACTGATGTGAAGAATTATCAATTCTCTTCTTTTATCCTCACTCTCTTCGTGCTTCCACTTCTTATTCTTCTTCTTCGTTTCTTTTCCTCCTTTCTTCTCTTTTATCCTTCCTTTATCTTTCTGAATTGTTATAAAATTGCCTAAGTTGGTATTTTGTTTTTTACTTAATTAAGATATCTGCTAATCAACTTGATTCTTGCTCAACTAAGTTTATTGCCAAATCACGCTCCTATTGTCACAGCTATAAATATAAGAATTTTGAGAATACGCCTTAACGACCAATGATTATGATGAGTAGTTTTGCTAAAATAGACAATAATGAGATTACTATTTTAACAAATGACGCAGGGAAGCGTAGTAACATTGATCCACTAGAAGCTCAACAAACTCTTAAAAAAGTGGAAGCTAATGTGAAAAAAGGTTGAAGGAAGGAGATAAAAAAATAAGGTAAATCTAGCTCTCCGACGAGCTAGAACATGGGTGGAGGCTATCCATTTGATTTCATAACTACTTGGTATGTTTGAATAATAAAAGAAGTTCTCTTTCTAATTCCATTTTGATTCTGTCGGAGGAATACAATTAAATAGAATTCAATTTTGATGCAAATATTCAAATTCAAAATTGAAACAGAAAAGGTACAAAATGAAAAAATCAATATTACTAAGGGCTTGATAGTTCTTATTTTCTTTGTTTTTCTCTTTTGTCTATTTTGGTGATCTAATGTAGGCTCGAATTTTGATTGTTTTAATATTGATTATAATAGAAGCTCATACATGTTGGGTGAGATGGCAATCTTACTGCCATGGAGGGTCAACGACAATGTTGTGAGTTACCTATGACTTATATTTTTTTCTCGTATATTTTGCTTTTTTCATTAGCATCTGTTTATGTTTTGTTATGTTTTTCTCTTAATAGGTGCTTGTTGGGCCTCATCGGAGCATAAGTGTTGCTCCCTAACGCACACGCAAGTATACGTGGTCGACAAGTAATATAGGATTGTAAGTCCAGGTTATCGTACCCACAAGGACTTAATTTAACTACTTACTAATGGACTAATATTGTTATTTACGCAAGCCAAATTCGATTTCAAGATATTGATTAATCTAAACTACAGCTCTAAATTATAACTAGTATTATCAAGAACAAACTACGTGTTGTTTAATCAATAGAAACAAATATTCCAGGGTTGTGATTATTTCACCAATCCTATTGTGTTCTAATTAACTTTCCTTTCATATAATTTATGTATGGTTGCTAATTAATCGATAAACGTTCTCATAGCCTTCCGAAGTACTATTCGCTTATTCTTAATAAATTAAAACCTATATTCCTATGGAATTAATCTATCAAGAATGCAATAAAAACACGATATTCAATTAAGCATGGTGATTAAGTATATTCCTATCCTAACCACGAATACGCCCCCCTTAAAAGGTTAAGAACATGCTTTCTTCAATTCTTCTCTAATCTAAACATAGTTTTCCCAAACATAGCATAGATAGTTGATAGAACCTAATTGATGGCCAAACAATTAAGCAATTAAGCATAGAATTGAAGAAACAACCATATAATCATGAATTATAATCAAGAAATTGTTAACTTCGAATCACAATATTCATGGCTAATCACAACCCCAGAACAAAGGGTGATTAGCCACTTATGTTTAAAGTAATCACAATATAGAGTATTGAATAAACTATAAAAATACTAGAAAGAGATGAAGAACTGATGATTGATGCTTCCGTGCGATGTTCCGTTGTGTTTTTGCCTCCCAAATCACGTTCTCCCTCACCCTCTTGGGTTTGGATGTGTTTATATAGGTGTTGGGAAGGGGTAGGGTCGAAAATAGTAGACTTCTAGACGAAATAGGACACCTTCCCGACATCGGCGCCCTGGGTGGCGCCAGGCGCTCACCAGGGCGTTGCTTCCAGTGTCCCTCCAGAACCCACTGCCTTCAGTGCCACAGGTGGCGCCAGGCACTGCCTGTGGCGGCCATTGCTCCTTCGCCCGTTTTGTCTCGTTTCGGCTTATTTCTTGCTCGTTTCACCCCCAATTGCTTCCGACTCATTCCTACATATAGAAACACTTTAATTTAACATGAATCGTAGCAATTAACATCCCAATTTTATAAAACAAAAGCCAAATATAAGGTGATTTACTTAGAAATATATATCTTTTACACCAAACATCAATAAGCTATTGTGACGACCCGGCTAGTCGTCTCATGAGTTACCGCTCCGTTTTTCCCATTTCTGTTGCATTATGCTTCGTTATCCGTATTTTATGTGATCGAGTTGAGTAGTTTGCGTTCGGAGTGAATTTGGTAAGAAATGAGACATTTAGTCTCTTTTAAGAAGGTTTAAGTTGAAAAAGTCAACCGGACGTTGACTTATGAGTTAGAGGACTCGGATGTGAGTTCCGGTGGTTCGGTTAGCTTCGGGAGGTGATTTATGACTTAGGAGTGTGATCGGAATTGGTTTTGGAGGTCCCATGTAGAATTAGGCTTGAATTGGTGGAGTTAGTATTTTGGCGATTTCCGGTTGTTAGGCGAGATTTTGATCCGAGGGTCGGAATGGAATTCCGAGAGTTGCTATAGCTTCGTATGGTGATTTCGGACTTAGGCGTATGTCCGGATTTAAAATTGGAAGTCCGTAGGACAATTCAACGCATTTTGGCGAATGTTGGAAAATAGAAGATTTTTGGAAAGTTTGACCGAGGGGTTGACTTTTTGATATCGGGGTCGGAATCCAGTTTTGAAAAAGTCCATAGGTCCGTTATGTCATTTATGACTTGTGTGAAAAATTTGAGGTCGATCGGACTCGATTTGATAGGTTTCGGCATCGAACGTAGAAGTTGGAATTTATTAGTTTCATTAGGCTTGAATTGGGGTATGATTCGTGTTTTTAGTATTGTTGGATGTGATTTAAGGCCTCGACCAAGTCCGTAATATGTTTTAGGACATGTTGGTATATCCGGACGGGGTCCCGAATGGCTCGGGTGAGTTTTGGGTGATTAAACGGACTATTTCATCTTGGAAAAGATGGGAAAAATCTGCAGAAAATTGCAGAAAGTTTTAGAAAAAAACTGATGCGTGTTGTCTGGTTTGGACGCTCATATCTTGCAATATATAAGGAATTAGAAAAAGTGCAAAACCTGAAAGTTATAGTCCTTTGAATCTAGTTTCCAGAATGATAAAGCATTCATCATTTGGACATGTATACAGAAAGTTATGATCGATCGAAGTAGGCTGGCAGAGCAGTTTTGACAGAACTTCTCGATGCACTTTAGAAGCTCATATCTCGGCATATATAAGGAGTTATGTAGTGTACAACCTATCAAATGAAAGATCTTCGAGTCTAGTTTCTAAATCTTCAAACCGTTGCTCATTTGGATATTTCCACAAGGAGTTATGAGCGTTTTAATAAAAGGTGTACAACAAGGGGAAAATGATAAGAGGATGTACAACCTGCACCCAGCGCAAGGTACAACTCCATGAAGCGTGGGCAGAATGTTTTAAGCCTCTTTTGTCCGCGATTTTGGGTATATTTTCACCCATAGTTGCTCATTTTTGGAGGCTCTTGAAAGAAATTAACGAGGGATTCAAGGAGAATCGATTGGAGGTAAGAATTTGGACCTAAAACTCGTTTATATTGTGAAATCCACATAGAAAATTATTGAAGTCTTGCTAAAAATAGAAGAAATAGGGCTTGAGATTATAAAATTTTAATTGGGTATTTGGAGGACCATTTGGGGTCGGATTTGAAAACTTTTGATATGTACGAACTCGTGGGGAGATAAGGAACCCGTTGATGTGAAAAATTTTAAACTTCGAGAAGTGGGCCCGGGGCTCGGGTTTTGCTAATTTCGGGATTTCTTGGTATTTTTGATTGTTTTTGCTTGGGCTTTGTTCCCTCAACATATTGTGACATATTTATTATGAATTTGGATAGATTCGACGCACGAGAAGGCCAATACGAAAGGCAAAGGCGTCGTGGGCTAAGGATTTTGCCGGTTTGAGGTGAGTAATGTTTGTAAAAGATGTTCTGAGGGTTTGAAACACCGGATTGCACATCGTAATGCTGTATTGAGTTGAGGCACATGCTCGATGATGAGTATGGGGTCGTTTACTACTGGGGATTGGGGCTTTGTCCATCCCGATTTATGATTTTATTACATATTTGATTGAAACCTGTTTGAGATCATCATGATTTGGGCTGCTTGCCATATTTTGGGATTCTTGCCGGTTATGTGAACCCTTCAGGGGTATTTATCACTGTTTACTGAAATCATATTTGGGCTTCGTGCCGGTTATGTAAACCCTTCAGGGGTATTTGTCACTGATTTGAATCATTATTTGAACTCAGTTTTGAAAATTAAATGATGTTTTCAAATGATTTTTATAATGGATCGTGGTGGCGTGATGTTTTCAAATGATTTTTTTAATGGATCGGGTGGCACGCCACCACGGGATTTGATTTTAATGGATCG
>MCJB01048027.1:1317-15764 GCA_002018475.1 Nicotiana obtusifolia
ATGGTTGGAATTGTGTTCTGATTTTGTGGAGATGAGGGTGCTTTTTCATTAATTTCTTCCTCTTGCTCTTGAAGCAGAGGTTGAGACAATGATAGATCTGAGACAGCGTCCTTGTAGGACATTGTCTTAGCTGCAGGAGCATCCTGTGCTTGCTTTGTTAACTGGGCAGTTGGGCTTTGTACTAAAGGAGTGGAGTGCTGGGAAGTTTCAGCAGGTTCACTGATTGTAATTCCTGCATTCTGTTTCCTTGCCTTTCTCCTTTTTTGGCTTGGTTTGTTTTTGGATTTTGGAGATTGAATGCTAAAGTCAGGCATTGCAGGGGCTTTTCCCTTTGCAAGCCTCTTCATAGCATCGCTTGTTATATCAGGCAAATCGCCATCTGTGCTAGATATCTCACCGACTACCTCAGTATCATTTCCTGTTGTAGGAGGTGTAATGGAGGATAAAGTCTGCCTAGGGTCAGTCCTTTGTGCCTCAGCACACTCATGCGAAACATGAGGAATCCCCTCCCCTGTGGTTACCCCGTCCTGTCCTAGACTAGGGTCGCCCTGACATTCCTCCTTTCCTCCGTCAACTTCAGTAGCAGTAGAGACAGTAGAAATATCAACCATTCTTACTTTTTTATAGAATTATATTTAACATTAATTTGTCATTAAAACTAAGAATTATGACTCATGTAATTATTTATGGATGAACATATCCTTTAGCGTTGACAGATCCTTTTATCCTTCAATCATGTACTATTTCTTTAAAACATAATACGTACTTCCTCCGCCCCCATTTATATGGCAGTATTCGAATTTTGATAGTCAAACGAGTTTTTCTTTGATCGTAATTTTTTATATGCCTTCTAAATATTTAGATTTTTAAATAATGTGACTATAGTACTTTTGAAGTATTTTTTAGATATATATATTTAACGAATCTACCAACATCAATTATTTTTAAAAACTTATACTTTTTTTTAATTTTTATTTTATGCAATATAATACTGTCATTGGTCAAATTGATAGTCAAATTTGTATTATTTGTATTTCAAAGAGATGTTAGGCAAGATATACCAACATAACATATTTATATCTTATTTAGTAAGATTTTATAATTACAACTATTATATGACTAATTCAATTAAATTCATCACCTTTGTATGTTAAGAAGATATTTTTTCAATGTATGAAATAATTTATTTTTCTTGTATATATTTTACACTGATTGACGCGAAACACACGTGCAACGCACATACACTAAAGCTAGTACTATTATATTAAAAGCACAAAGGCCTTTAACGAAATGTCGTTCGCCTTTTTTATCCTTTTAAAATAGAGTTCACATTGGACAAAATAGTCATTTATTTATTATTTAATATTTAACCCTTTGAAATCAACTAAAACTTTGTTAATTAGAATTTTCCTTATTTGATTTGTCACGTAAGAAGTCCAAAATATTAGGACATTTAAATCAAGTAAGATTTACTTTCTATAAATTATTTACCTTTTAACTTAATGAGCTGGGTTTTTTTTTTTTTTTTTTTTAAATAGTAATTCTGAATTGAGAATATTGCTTCTCTATACGTATTTGTTTTTATTTTATTTTGTTAGAGATAATACGGTTGTTTATAATTTTCGATATCAAAACCAATTTCTTAGTTATTCGATGAATTTGAACTAATTAATACATAGGAGTAAGAACTAGGTAAACTATGGTTTTGCCACTTTAATTTAAAGTATTTTCTCCTTCGATTGGAGAAATACGGTGTTTTACATTTCTTAGATTTACTTTGTCACGATCCAAAATTTCACCACAGGCATTATGATGACACTTAATCTTTCAGACTAAGTAAATCGACCATAGTAACAATTCAAGCCATTTTTTTAAACATATAATTTAATACAAGTTTCGGTACCAACAGCGGAAACAAATATAACAATCTCCCAAGACTGGTAATACTAAGTCACGAAATTCTAGTTGAATACATAGAATGATCTCGAGGATCGAATATATAATATTGTTCGAATAAGAGTTGACAGCAAACTAACATGGAAAGACTACAAGGGACTGCGACGACCAAGCAGCTCTACCTTGAATCCTTGCAATCACACTTTAATCTCTATCCGAATTCGATATCTCCAATACCTGGCCCTGCACAAAAATGTACAGAAGTGTAGTATGAGTACACCACAGTCGGTACCCAGTAAGTATCAAGACTAACTTCGGTGGAGTAGTAACGCGGTACAGTCAAGACACTCACTGTTCAAATAACCGGTGCAATATAGCAGTATACAATAGTAGAAAGCAAATAGCAGTGATAGCAACAATAATCAACTAGAGATATAAACAACAAGGCAGCAAGAACAGCATAAATATTGCTCTAACGAATACTAAACACAAGTACAACAAATTAATCAAGTCCTTCAAAATATACATTTTTATCTTTAAGTTTTTCAAATAAAAATCCTTAGAATGTAATCCTTTCACTTAAATATATCTCGAATATACTTCCTTCAAATAATTATCTTCCGAATATTATTCTTTTCAAGTAAAAGTCACCATGTGATACCTCATTTCATAATCATAAAAATTACGGGTCTCAATCCACTTTCATATTTCTACGGCACCTCGTGCCCATATTTCTATCACAACCGCACGGACAACTCATGTGCCAATAATAAAATCATCATATTTTCTCGGCACCTCGTGCCCATATTTCTTTCATAACCGCACGGACAACTCACGTGCCAATAATAAAATCATCATATTTTCCGGCACCTCGTGCCCACGTTTCATATCACATCTGCACGGACAGTTCACGTGCCAATAACATAAACCGCCCGACAATAGCCACAAGCTCACAATTTCAACATGAATCAAACTATTATCAAGTTTACCGAAATAACAAGACAAGTTGCACAAGAGATAAAAATAAACACAAGGAAAATCACAAACATCACATAAAAATCACCAACACAATAATCCCACATCATCGCGTATCATCCCTGACAATAGCCACTCTTATATCTCTTATAGCCACCCGTATCACTCCATAATAATAGCCACCCTTATCCCTCCTCCTTGACAATATCAATAGCCACCCTTATCGCTCCTATAGCCACCCTTATCTCTCCTTATAATAGCCTCCCTATCTCTCCTCCCAGACAACACCCCAACACACATAACCATAGTGAAATGCCACCCTTATACCTACATAATATCAATAGTGGAATGCCACTCTTATGTTCTCATAATAATAACTCAAACCTCACAGCAAATATACACGGAATATCATCACGACAACACAATACAACAATTCATATCACCAGTTTGCCCATAGGCCACAACCAACTCCAAAGATACAACAAAATTAATTAATTTTACCGCAAATAGCCCAAGGCTCCACACAAAGTATATGAAATATCAAAAACAACAATAAGGATGGAAAAGTAATTCAGCATAGGACAACGCCTTCTTTAATCTAATTTTTTTGTAAATATATTAATGCCTCAATTTAAACTTATATAATAATTATTTGCTGATAAGGAATCCATAATGAAATTATTTCTAAGAAATGTCAACCCAACTAACCACGGTATTTCACGTAAAAATCAAAGTGGCAATCACACCAAATTATTATATAAATAATTGGCAAACAAGGAATGAGGCATGACAAATAAAGAATTTAATAAGCTCCAACAATTTTTCTAATTTAATACTTAAGGGTGTCTACGAATTTTAACCAATATAATTTGCACATATAAACCAAGTACGTACTCGTGACCTTGCCTACTCGATTTTCAATCATACAATTTCCACATAAGACTCAATGTTTAAGGGGAAATTCCTCCACTCATGGTTAAGCAAGATACTTATCTTTTTGAAGTTAGGCCGATATTTCAAAATAGCCTTTTTTCTTGAATTCACCTCCGGACAGCTCAAATATATCCAAATTAATGTTATAACTTCATCAAAATTCATCGAAAATAATTTCGGATAATAAAACGTCGACTTGAAATTTTACATTAAAAAGTCAACCAAAAGTCAACTCGGGGCCCACCTCTCGGAACCCGACAGAATTTTTACGAAATCCGAATACCCATTCCAATACGAGTCCAACCATACCAATTTTATCAAATTCCGATAGCAACTTGACCTCAAAATCTTAAATTTTTGTTCTTGAAAAATTTTGCAAAAATCTTGATTTCTACCATTTAAATCTGAAATAAATGATGAATATAACCATAGATTCATGAAATATAATCACTTTCGGTTATAGAACACTTAACTCAACCAAGCTTGTGAAAAATTCCTCCAGAATCTCCGAAAATCGAGCTCCAAAAATCCCAATCGAAAATGACGAAATAACCATTTTTGGTCCTTAACATTCTGTGCAGTTCCGCTTTTGCGGACGAATTTTGCGCATCTGAGATGTCACTTCTACGACGCCATCATCGATTCTGCGAATTCCACAGTCCAGTCGCGCTCTCGCACCTGCGAAAATAATTTCGCTTTTGCGCCATCACAGGTGCGAGGCCAGTGTCTGCTTCTGCGCAAGGAGTCGCTTATGCGACTATTCTGTCGCTTCTACACGGCCGCAGAAGCGTGCCATTCTTTCATTTCTGCGAAGCTCTCCCCGGACATCCTTCCTCTCTTCTATGAAGTCGCTTCTGCGACCAAGGCTTCGCGAAGCGAATGCACCAGCAAGCAGATTTCCAGCAACTTCAACAAGTCCAAATTCGATCCGAATGTCATCCGAAACTCATCTGAGCTACCTAGGACCTCGTCCGAATATACCAATAAGTCTCGTAACACAACACAGACCTACTCGGAGTTTCAAATAACATCAAACAACACCGAAATTACAAGTCGTACCTCGAATCCAATTATGAGTTTTTTCTTCAAACTTTCCAACTTCTTTAATTTGTGCCGAAACGTATCAAATCAATCTGGAATGACTTCAAACTTTGCGCACAAGTAATAAATGATGTAACAAAGCTGTTCCAATTTTTGGAATCGAATTTCGACCCTGATATCAATAAAGTCAACTCCCAGTCAAACTTTCTAAAAATCTTCCATTTTTCAACTTTCGCGAAAATGCGTCGAATTAACCTATGGACTTCCAAATCCAAATCCGGACATACGCCTAAGTCTGAAATCTCCATACGAAGCTATTGACATCATAAAAACCCAATTCGCTCAAAAGTCAAACTCCGATCAAACTCTTTTAATTAAATCTTCAAAAATAAGGATTATTCTTCCAATTAAATTCCGAATCTTCCAAAAACCAAATTCGACCACACACGCGGGTCATAATACATATTAAGAATTTGCTCGGGACCTTAAGTCGTTAAACGGAATTTAAATTCACAAAACGACAAATTGGATCGTTATATTCTCCCCCTCTTAAACATACATTCGTCCTCGTACGTGCAAAGAATCTTTCTGAGGACTTTAATTTACTAAGTGTATTTACTACAAACACTCGCGGGTGATTCTACGTCACATCGATTTAACATGGATCTAACAATGCCATCTCAATTGAAGATTATTTCTTTCATCCATACTTATAAACTTTAAAACTAAATTTCTTACACTCCAAACATTTTAAAAATGTCTGATTTTCACATCAACACACGATTTTAGTATCAACTGGCTCTAGCAACTCGTGCCTATGCACACATCATACGTATGCCCATAATCACATCTTTGGTCATAATAGATGTTCATAATTAATTTCAGCATCCTCAATTAACCTCATATTGATCAAACCCTCATTTCAAATTCACAATATTGACAGCAAATCGCGAGGCATGAAGACCTCATAATTATTTACCCGAATTAACGAGTCACATTTAACGTCACCTGGGCACTCATCTCGTGGGCTAAAACTCAATAATTACAGCACGAATATTGCTAAACATGCACAGAAACACGTAAAAAAATATCAAATAAGCCTAAATGGCATGGCTCCCTAATAGTACTATAGTACAGATTAAATTTCACAAAGGGAGAATTTAAAACACATGATTTAATCACAAGGATCTCATCCTGATATAACTTCCACCGTGGCAAATGGCCTGGTTCAAACATATCAAAATCACATGAAAACACGCGGATCCCATCCTCAACTCTAATCATAAGTATTATGCACATTGTGCTAACTGAAACTTACCATTTCTTTTCTTTCTTTCTTCTTATTTTTAATAAATTCCGTGAAATAATTTCACAACACATAATGAACTCCCATATCGGTAGGGCATAAAATTCATAAAACTGTAATCAATTATCCCAAAATTACATCAAAACCCACTGTAGTGAGTAATAGAAAGTCAGTTTTGGACTCACAGCCCTCAATAGTGTACAACACAAAATGATAGACACGGCTATCACAATCAAATCTCCCATCAGGGGTAAACACATAAGTAGGTTACAGAATTACGAAGCTCACCCATAAGTGGAGCATAATAGAAGGACTCGCCTCGATACTTGGAACCGAATCAAACTAAGGAAAATATTCCTTGATAACAAATCGGGATCGTACCTTCAATGACACCATCTGGTGTAGCGGCCTCGGCCATACCATAGAAATTATATCAATGGGCTGGGCCTCCCCCTCTAGGGCGCCCTCTACCCGCCTGTCCTCCACCCCTAATTGGCTGTGCAGGTGGGGTAGTAACTGGAATAAAGCTTGAGTATTCTAATGAATTCCACCTCTCCCAAGTCTAGGACAATCTCTCATGATATGCCTAGCATCACCACACTCATAACAACCCATCTGCGGGCGCGGCTGCTCATACTGAAACTGTGCCGGATAACTGGAATAACCATTGTAAGAACCTCGTGCCGGTGGTGCACTAAAAGTATTAACTGGAGCACTACGAGTACCTTGAATTGCAGACTGGACTGACCGACTGTCCGAGCCTCCACCATGATGAGTCATAGTTGCACATTAGAACCCACTGAATCCTCTAGTGTTCCGAGGCCTTTTGTCCTCCTTAGACTCATTTTCCTCACTTCGAACACATTTTAACATTCTAGCAATATCTACTACTTGCTGAAATGGAATGTCAGTCTGCAACTCTCGAGCCATACATATTTTAAAATCATAATTGAGCCCTTTGATGAATCTGCGGACTCGCTCTCTAACTTTAGGAATCAATATAGGTGGATGACGGGCTAACTCACTGAACCTGATAGTATATTCTGACACCGTCATGGTGTCCTGATGAAATAGTTCAAACTCTGTGCGCCACGCATCTTGGAGTGTCTGGGGAATAAACTCTTTCAAAAACATTTTCGAAAACTGAACCCAAGTTAGTGGTGTTGCATCGGCTGGTCTGCTCTCTTCATAAGCTTGCCACCATTGATACGCTGCTCCTGACAGCTGAAATATAGTAAAGGCAACTCCGCTCAATTTCACAATACTCATGGTGCAGAGAATATGGTGACACTTTTCTAGAAATCCCTGGGCATTCTCGGTAGTTGTGCCACTAAAGATAGTGCCTTTTAAATCCCTCAAGTCTTTTTTGCTCTTCTTCTAATGCCTCTGGCCTGAACTCAGGCTGAACTGGAATAACATGTTGTACCGGTACTATACCCGGAACCCGACCAATGTGAAACTGCTGCTCTGGAGTACTGGCGGTAGGAGTCTGAACTCCTCCCCCAATCTGTGAAATATTTGGTGAAACAGAGATCAATCCTACTTGAGTTAATGTACCAAACATATTCAGAAACTGTGCTAAAGTCTCATGAAGTCCGGGGGTAACAACAGGTGCTTCTGGTACTTGTCCCCCAACCGGAGCTACTGGCTGCTCCTGAACTGCTGCTCTGACAGGTGCTCTAGCTGCAGCACGTGCCTTTCTTTGGCCTCTACCTCGGCCCCAACCTCTTGCGGCCTACCTAGCAGAATGCGCGGGTGTCTGCTCAGCTGACCCGGTAGCACGTGTCCTCACCATCTGTGAGATAATAGAGATACAAAGGCTCAAACTCCAAAATCAACAAATTCCGCACGACAGGAATGAACGAAGTGAAAATTTCCTAACAGTTCTGTAGCCTCTCGAAGATAAATACAGACGTCTTCGCACCGTTCTGCAAGACTCTACTAAACTCGTTCGTGACTCGTAGAATCTATGAACCTAGAGCTCTGATACCAACTTGTCACGATCCAAAATTCTACCACAGGCGTTGTGATGATACATAGTCTCTAAGAATAAGTAAGCCTATCATAGTAACAATTCAAGCCATTTTCTTTGAAACATATAATTTAATACAAATATCAAAACCAAAAGACGAAACAAATATAACAACCTCCCAAGACTGGTAATATTGAGTCACGAACTCTAACTGAATACATGCTCGAGGATCGAATATATAATACTGTTCGAATAAGAGTTGGCAGCAAAATAAAATGGAAAGACTACAAGGGACTGAAACGATCAAGCAGCTCTACCTTATGTCCTTGCGATCACACTCTAATCTCTGTCTGAATTCGATATCTCCAATACTGGCACTGCACAAAAATATACAGAAGTGTAGTATGAGTACACCACAGTCGGTACCCAGTAAGTATCAAGACTAACTTCGGTGGAGTAGTAACAGGGTACAGTCAAGACACTCACTGGTCAAATAACCTGTGCAATATAGCAGTATACAATAGTAGAAAGCAAATAGTAGTGATAACAACAATAATAAACTGGTGATACAAATAGCAAGGCAGCAAGAACACCATAAATATTGCTCTAACGAATACTAAACACAAGTACAACCAATTAATCAAGTCCTTCAAAATATACATATTTTATCTATAAGTTTTTCAAATAAAAATGTTTAGAATGTAATCCTTCAATTAAATATATCTCGAATATACTTCCTTCAAATAATTATCTTACGTTATTCTTTTCAAGTAAAAGTCACCATGTGACACCTTACTTCATAATTATAAAAATTACGGGTCTCAGTCAACTTTCATATTTTCACAGCACCTCGTGCCCATATTTCTATCACAACCGCACGGACAACTCACGTGCCAATAATAAAATCATTATATTTCCCCGGTACGTCGTGCCCATATTTCTTTCATAACCGCACGGACAACTCACGTGCCAATAATAAAATCATCATATTTCCCTGGCACCTCATGCCCACATTTCATACCACGTCTGCATGGACAGTTCACGTGCCAATAACATAAACCGCCCGGCAATAGCCATAAGCCCATAATTTCAACATGAATCAAACTATTATCAAGTGTACCGAAACAACAAGATAAGTTGCACAAGAGATAAAAATAAATACAAGAAAAATTATAACATCACATAAAAATCACCAACACAATAATCCCACATCATCGCGTATCATCCCTGACAATAGCCACCCTTATCTCTCCTATAGCCACCCGTATCACTCCATAATAATAGCCACCCTTATCCCTCCGCCTTGAGAATATCAATAGCCACCCTTATCGCTCCTATAGCCACCCTTATCTCTCCTCCCAGACAACACCCAACACACATAACCACTGTGAAATGCCACCCTTATACCCACATAATATCAATAGTGGAATTCCACCCTTATGTCCTTATAATAATAACTCAAACCTCACAGCAAATATACACGGAATATCATCACGACAATACAATACAATAATTCATATCACCAGTTTGCCCATAGGCCACAACCAACTCCAAAGATACAACAAAATCAATTAATTTTACAGCAAATAGCCCAAGACTCCACACAACGTATATGAAACATCAGAAACAACAATAAGGATGGAAAAGTAATTCATCATAGGAAAAAACCTTCTTGAATCCAACTTTTTTATAAATATATTAATGCCTCAATTTAAACTTATTTAATAATAATTTGCAGTTAAAAAATCCATAAGGAAATTATTTCCAAGAAATGTCAACCTAACTAACCATGGTATTTCACATAAAAATCAAAGTGGCAATCACACCAAATTATTATATAAAAACAACCACGGCAAACAAGGAATGAGGCCTGACAAATAAAGGATTTAATAAGCTCCAACCATTTTTCCAATTTACTACTTGAGGGCGTCTATGAATTTTAACCGATATAATTTGCACTTATAAACCAAGTACGTAGTCGTCACCTTGCGTACTCGGCTTTGAATCATACAATTTTCACTTAAGACTCAATGCCTAAAGGGAAATTCCCTCACTCAAGGTTAGGCAAGATACTTACATTTTTTAAGTTAAGCCGATATTCCAAAATAGCCTTCTTGCTTGAATTATCCTCCAGATAGCTCAAATCTATCCAAATTAATTGTATAAGTTTATTAAAATTCATCAGAAATAATTCAGAATAATAATACGTCGACTTAAAAAATTAATATTAAAAGTCAACCAAAGGTCAATGTGGGGCCCGCCTCTCGGAACCCAACAGAATTTTCACAAAATCCGAACATCCATTTCGATACGAGTCCAACTACACTAATTTTATCAAATTCGGATAACAACTCGACCTCCAAATCTTAAATTTTTGTTCTTGAAAAGTTTTACAAAAATCTTGATTTCTTCCATTTAAATCCGAAATAAATGATGAATAAAATCGTAGATTCATGAAATATAATCACTTTCGGGTATAGAACACTTAACTCAACCAAGCTTGTGAAATATTCCTCCAGAATCGCCCAAAATCGAGCTCCAAAAATCCCAATCGAAAATGACGAAATGACCATTTTTGGTCCTTAACATTCAGTCCAGTTCTGCTTCTGCAGACAGATTTTGTGCATCTGCGATGTCGCTTCTGCGAAGTCCACTGTCCATTCGCACTCTTGCATCTGCTGAAATAATTTCGCTTCTGCGCCATCGCAAGTGCGAGGCCAATGTCCGCTTCTGCGCAAGGAGTCGCTTATGCGACTATTCTGTCGCTTCTGCGAGGCCGCAGAAGCGTGCCATTCATTCACTTCTGCGAAGATCTCCCCAGCCAGCCTTCCTTGCTTCTGCGATGCTACCTTCTCTTCTGCGAAGTCGCTTCTGCGACCAAGGCTTCGCAGAAGCGAATGCACCGGCAAGCAGATTTACTGCAACTTCAACAAGTCCAAATTCGATCCGAACCTCATCCGAAACTCATCCGAGCTATCCGGCACCTCGTCCTAATATACCAATAAGTCCCGTAACACAACACATACCTACTCGGAATTTCAAATTACATCAAACAACACCAAAATTATAAGTCGCACCTCGAATCCAATTATGAGTTTTTTTTGTCAAAATTTCCAACTTCTATAATTTGCGCCGAAATGTATCAAATCAATCCGGTATGACTTCAAACTTTGCGCACAAGTCATAAATGACATAATGGATCTGTTTCAATTTCCGAAACTGAATTTTGACCCCGATATCAATAAAGTCAACTCCCGGTCAAACTTTCGAAAAATCTTCCATTTTTCAACTTTCGCCGAAATGCGTCTAATTAACCTATGGACTTCCAAATCCAAATCCGGACATACCCTAAGTCCGAAATCACCATAAGAAGCTATTGACATCATTAAAAATCCATTCCGGAGTCGTTCGCTCAAAAGTCAAACTCCGGTTAACTCCTTTCATTTAAGCTTAAAAAAAAAAGATTATTCTTCCAATTAAATTCCAAATCTTCCGAAAACCAAACTCGACCACATACGCGGGTCATAATACCTATTACGAAATTGCTCGAGACCTTAAGTCGCTGAACGGAAAATAAATTCTCAAAACGACAAATCGGGTCGTTACATACTTAGTGTATATATATAATTATGTTTCCAGTACTTGATTTTGCAAAACAGGAGAGTACAACTTAGTACTACTTGTTCATTCTTTTTTGAATACATTTTCTTGTGTCTAAGTTTCTTCCCGACATTTAGGAGTTTTAAATCAACTAAATATTGTACATTAACTCCTTCCCTATTTGAAATATTTAAAAATTTGCAATATAAATCTTTTGTATAAATTTTTTCCTTATTTGAATTATGTAAAATAGTAGCTTTTGCAAAATATAATGAGATCACAACAGGCTATGTCCATAAAGAATAAGCAAAATTTAATTGTTACTAAAGTCGATAATCGGTTAGCATTTTTTTCATATTCAAGGATATGTAAGTTTTTTGACTCTTGGTTCGTGAATATATTGTTTAAAATTTCTTTTCAAATATTATTATCTTTAGTCTCAACATTTTAAACTCATGTAATATTATTTAATAACCAAAAATACAAAAGAGAACTTGCATTTTCTTAAAGAAGAAAAACACTGTTCTTTGAACTTTGATATGTGAAGGAACAATAAAACTCTTTCTGCATCCAAACTTTTATGTTCTTTAAAACATGATTGTAGGTATAAAGAAATTAAATAAGCTTTTCGTTCTTAAAATAAATATAATATGTGGGGTATAAGTGTAACGTGCGTACACTAAGACTAGTACTAAAAAAACCTGAAGACGAGAGATGTTACTCAAACCTAAAAGAGACTACAAGAAAGATACAATATTATAAGAGAATATAAGATTTTTTAAAATTTATTTAAATAGCTGCAGTATTATTGGAAAAGTTTGCACGTAATTTAGAAAATGTTATTTGAAATACTGGGAGAATTCACAATCAAGAATTAATAATCCTGATAAAATTAAAATAGCTGAAGCAAAGATCAAATGATTACTACCAATTTTAGTATTAATTTGTTTTCCAATTTTACTATTAGAATTTATTGGTATTGATCTTAGGCCTGGCCTCATATCTCCATTTTGTCTGGCAGAAAATGGTATTAGGAATTTCCTTCCTATATAATATTTGAAACTTATTTATTAAAATTATCCTAATTTTATAAATTATCTGTTCTAAACAAAAATTACTTACAAATTATATATATTTCATTATTAGTACCTTAAATTAGAAAATTTAGTTACATTATTTTCTCTTTTTATCAAAGTGGAAAAATTGAGAAAAATATTGAAGGACACTACATCACGAATAACTTAGAAAATTCCTCTTGCCCTATGTTGTACGTAAAAGTTTTTAACTTTTGATAAGAAGGAAAATTTCTCTTTCCCTATGTTATTTTTTAGATGCGTTTTTAAGGTAATTTCAACTGGTTTTTTTATGATTTTTGTAAGCTCTTTGACTGTTTTTGAGCAGATTTTTACGGCTGTTGATGGGTGATTTTGGGCTTGTTTTTAGGTGTAAAAGTGTGCAATTTGTCGACTGTTTTGCTGGGTTTAAAAGTGATTTAAGTGGCTGGTTTTTGTGGCTGAACACGTGAGTCAAAATTCAGTAAAATGTTCAATGCCTCCACCTCCGTCCATGTAGCACCAACAACAACATCAATAGAAATTCAACAGGGATAAATTTTTATGGTACAACAGCATACAAATTAAAAATTAAATTTCTTACAAACTTGTTACATTTACAATAATATATAAACTAAAAATAAATTTTATGCAACTAATTATATAGTATACAACATATTTACAACTTATCTACAACTTTCATACATTATTTTTATCCAGTTAAATACATCTACAACATTATAGAACTTAAATACAAGTTTCATACAAATTTTATACAATATGTCTTTTGTATGTATTTTGTATCTGATTTGTATATATTTTGTATGTGGTGTGTTCTTCTTCCTCTCTAAAATTCCAATAAAAAATTCTTCTTTTAATACAGTTTTGATACATATCAACAAATTTATGTAAAAAGATAGTATTTATAACTTAAATACAAAATTCTTACAATGATTCATACATTATACAACTATTTTTCAACTTTCATATAACATTCAAATTAAAAAATATATAACTACAACATAATATGACTTAAATACAATTTACATACAACTTTAATACAATTTCGTAAGTATATTGTATGTCATGTGTTCTTCTTCTTCGATTTTCAATCTGAAATTCGGCCAAAATCAAGTCTAATCTTCAGAAACATCCTCAAATTTGAGATATAAACTCCAAAAAATATTCTCAATTGTTTGCAACAACACCCAATCCAAACAAATAATAGTTTTCGAAAATTCAAATTCAAATTAAAAGCTTCAAAAATTTTTAATGGTTGTCAATGGTGGAGCTTCAAACGCCTTCAAAATTTGTTGATTGACAATTTTAATTCTAACATCAATTGTGCAACATAAAAGAAAATTGCTAAGGTAAAACTCTATAGTAAAACGACTAAAATCCAAGATTTGATCCTAAATCACTCTACACTTTGAGCCAACTTCTATGCTCGCTACACCCTTGTGCCTTTAGTTGAAATATAGGTCGTCGATTCAATCTATCTTGATGGGATTTTTCTAGTAGGTAGCGAGAAGACTAGTAGTATCGACAAGAGGTTTGATGAATTCCATTAAAACTTTATACAATAAAAAAGCATAAAAAAACAAAGGAAGAAAATTAGGGAAAAACAGAGAAGGAGATATAGAGAGAGAAGAGAGAGAGAGAGGGGGGGGGG
>MCJB01048027.1:15859-53483 GCA_002018475.1 Nicotiana obtusifolia
GCAGGTATAAACGGATGGGAAAATAACTGATATTCCTTATTCAATTCCTAATATTAAGGGATACTCTTTTGAAACTTATTTGTATATAATTGATAAATTGTATAGGACCGTGTATTTAAATTAAAAATTGATTAGGGAGGGTAATAAAATTTCATATGTAGTATAGGAAGGTAAAAGTACGTGTGCAACATCGTTTGTTTATTTGTGTGCATTATTCCTCCTATTATCACACTGAGTTTAATTGAATCTATTTGTGACCCACTTGACGCAGCCCAAGCCTCATGGACGTTTGAATTTGATGGGCTAGGACATGCTAACCCGTCATTGCCATTTGAATGGGCCTTAATGGTCAGCTCAGCCCAGCCCTAAAAGAGACGGACCGACCCTTCATTCTTTAAAGTTTTTTTAAAAAAAAACTTTAAGAATTGTGACGTAGTCCTCTAATCATGTGAATAACTTCTTCATATAATCATATAAGAAGTTTGATATTTGATAAAGAATCTCGTAATTAAAATACAAATTCTTTATATTTTTAGTTTTTTTTTGTTAGATGAATATTTTTTAATACTTTTCTTTTCAACTTTCTCAGGTTCAGTGATTAATTCAATAAATTTATATGACAAGGCCTTTTGCTGATTTCATCATCATATATAGACTATAGGAATTTTAAATTTCATGAAATTTTCTATTACTGTAAATTTTTTCTTGAATGTTGCAAATTGATCCTTTCCTATATCAAAAAGTAGTTTAATTATTAATAATATATTAACAATTTAACACAAGGGAAGCTTTTATAGCAATAACAAAAATGACTCAGAAATTATTTCAGGTTATACATTTAAATCGTATAGATAGTGCCCTTGCATTTATCTCGAATGCTCTTATTATAATTTCTGATTTCACCAATGTCCTTATTTTTTTTGAATGCCCTTATTATAATATCTGATTTCACCAATGTCCTTTTCCTTATTTGAGCAATAAAAGAATAGATATTTCATTAGGAATCAGATGTCTCAACTAAATAAGAACTAATTCTTGATGGGTTAGGCAACAGAAATTCATTATAGTTTTTTGCTTTTCACTATCAGTCTCATCGGTAATTTTAACACTTGCACTTTGATTGTTTCTCTATTTGAACTCACTATTATATTTTTATCTTAATTTCGAGATAAATTTACTTTTTACTAACAAATTATAATTTATTATTCTATTGTTATCAAACGTAAACGTAAGATATAGTACTATATCTCTATCGTATTTGTATAGATGCCTATTGATTTCTTAGCATTGAATTAAAATATGATTTTTTTTGTAAATAGTGGAATAGTTTAACTTCCAACACAAGCAAAGATCTCTGGATTTTCTTTTATACTTGAGAAAATGATCAAAATGGCCCTTAATGTATAGGTGTTGGAATATTTTGGTCCTTAATATATACTACATAACAGAAATAGTCCTCAATATATATGAAAAGTTGATGGTTTTGGTCCTTTAATCTAGAACTAATAGTAAATATCAAAAACTCGTATTAAGAATTTTTTTCCCTTTGCGGTAGTAGAAACAAGGATCAAATATAAAGAAGTGTAAATTTACAAAGAAATTTACAGATACACTTATCTCATGATCTGTTTTCCTTCTCTCTGTCTCACTTTTGACACGTAAATATTATCTTCTATTGTTGCTCTAAACTTAGAGTAGTGTCAATAGGATTGCAAAAGCCAGCTCTTTTCAAAGTCGAAACCCAGAGAAGCTCTATATGTAAAGGACATCTTTTGTGCTGTTTTAATAGATTTTTTATTTTTTTCTTCAATCGGTTCAAATAAAAGGGGTGAAAATTGAACAGACAGAGGTAATAGAAATCTTGAAGATACCCTTAAAAAGATTTTTGTGAGAAAAATAATATTTGATATTAAAAGAAAAAATAAGAGCAAGAAGTATGGAAAAATGTGGAAGAAATGGTGAAAGAAAGAGACCTGAGAGAGAGAGGGACCACTAGGCGTCAGTTTTGATGGATTCACGATTATACTTAACAATAATTATTTTACGGTCAGTTTTGGATTAAAGGACCAAAACTATCAACTTTTCATATATATTAAAGACTATTTCTGTTATGTGGTATACATTAAGAACCAAAATATTCTATCCCTATACATTAAGGACTATTTTGATAATTTTTCTCTCAGTAGCCTGGTGCAAAAATAACCAAAAAATTACTTCAGGTTATACATTTAAATCGTATAGATTATGCCCTTGCATTTATCTCGAATGCCCTTATTATAATTTCTGATTTCACCAATGTTCTTTTCCTTTTTTGAGTGCCCTTATTATAATTTCAATTTCTAATTCCACCAATGTCCTTTTTTTTTAGCAATAAAAGTGAGATGGTTCGTGAGGAATCCGGTGTCTCAACTAAATAAGAACTAATTTTTGGTGGTTGGGCATCAAAAATCCATTTTAGTTTCTTGGTTTTCACTATCAGTCTCGCGAGTGATTTAACACTTACACTCCGATTGTTTCTCTATTTGAACTCAATGTCATATTTTTACCTTAATTTCGAGGTAAATTTACCTTTTTACTAATAAATTATAATTTATTATTCTATTGTTATCAAACGTAAACGTAAGATATATTACTATATTCCTATCATATTTGTATAGATGCCAATTAATTTCTTAGTATTAAATTAAAATAAGAATTTTTTTTTTTGTAAATAGGGAAATAATTTAACTTCCAACACAAGCAGAGATCTCTGGATTTTCTCTCATACTTTAGAAAATGATCAGCAAAGTGTTCATTTCTTTTTCGCCAGGTTTCATTCGATTTATTGTGGATTGGATGATGGAAAAACCAGCAAGCTACGACAAACCATGATTTACTGATATCAGGAAATATATTGAACACCAAACATATCCCAAACAGGCCCTTAATCTATATGTTTTGGAATATTTTGGTCCTTAATATATACCACATCACAGAAATAGCCCATAATGCATATGAAAAGTTGATAGTTTGATCCTTTAATCTAGAACTAGTAAATATCAAAAACTCGTATTAAGATTTATTTTTCCTTTTCGGTATTAGAAACAGAGATCAAATATAAAGAAGAGTAAATTTACAAAGGAATTTACGGATACACTTATCTCGTGATATGTTTTTTCTTCTCTCGTCTCACTTTCGACACGTAATTATCATTTTCTATTGTTGCTTTAAACTTAGAGTAGTGCCAATATGATTGCAAAAACCAGCTCTTTTCGAAGTCGAAACTTAACCCAGATAACCGCTATATGTAAAGGACATCTTTTGTCCTTTTTAAGTTAATTGATTTTTTATTTTTTCTTCAATCAGTTCAAATAAGAGAGGTGAAAATTGAACAGATAGAGGTAATAGAAATCTTGAAGATACCCTTTTGGAATCTGAAGAGATTTTTGTGAGAAAAAGAGTATTTGGTACTAGAAAGAAAAATAAGAGCAAGAAGTATGGAAAACTGTGGAAGAAAGAGACCTGGGAGAGTGAGGGACCACCAGGCGTCAATTTTGATGGATTCACTATTATATTTAACAGAGCTTTTTACTGTTAGTTTTGGATTAAAGGATATATATATATATATATATATATATAGAGGACTATTTCTACCACGATTTAAAATTCACTATAGGTCGTGATGACGCCTAACACCACCGTTAACAAGCCAATGGTGATTTACCAATTTGATTGCTAATTTTATTACTTTCAAAATCACAAAATTTAATAAGAAAAGGAGATTTATACTTCCAAGTAACGGGAACGTACAACATTTATAATTTATAAAAGAAATAAAAGGCGATAATAATGTACGAAACCCTAAGCATTAACTAGTATAACCCCAAAATCCGGTGTCACAAGTGCATGAGCTTTTTCAAAGGAGTATAATAATAATACAATATCTGTCCAGAATATAAATAAGACAGGTTAAAATAAATAGTACGATGGAGACTTGGTGGACTACGATGTTTAGCCTGAATTACAGCTCACATTAAGTCTCCTCAGCGGATGCGCCTACACGCCAAGATGATTACCAAATTAACCTATCAGATCCTGCACATTTAGTGCAGAAGTGCAGCATGAGTATGTAAATCAACGCATACCCAGTAAGTATCTAGCGTAATCCCGGAGAAGTAGTGACGAGGGTGCGGCATCGATACTTACTAGATGTCCAATAAAATAATATAATAATTCGCAATAGATATGAAGTGCACAACGATAGTGGAGTAAATATGTAAATTTCATAATCTTCCAAATATTTCTTTTAAAGTATAAATTTATCAATTTTGTAGTCTACCTTAATAGCTTAGGAAATGCCAAGTGTCAATATCAAATAAATAAGGAATACCATAAAAATACCGGGCATCAGTGGAAGGTTTATCTCGTGAATATTCGGACTACTAGCAATGTAAAACACGATTCTGCTGAGGTCGTTCGGCCCGATTCAGAATAATGTATACACTGCCGAGGGTCGAGCGGCAAGAACCATAGATGCATCTATTATACTGTCGAGGTATTTGGCCCGCTCCACAAGAAAGGAAGAAAGTTACCGAATTACGAGACACATATTTACAATACAGTACATGAGCACAGAACGAATATAATCTTTACCGTTTCCCAAAATAACTCGCCCACAACTCAAAGTGTTAAGGCTCGGCCTATTATACATATATGTATTTCTAAATCACATCCAGTTATATCTTTAATTAATTAAGCCAGCAGAATGAGTTCAAATAATTCAATTATTACATGATAAAGTCCTAAGTCTACCCGGACATAAACATGCTTTAGCTACGTACGGACTCTTGTCACCTCGTGCGTACGTAGCACCCATAACTAATTGCACATAAAAATAAGTAATACCTAGGGGGTAGTTTCCCTCTCACAAGATTAGACAGGAAACTTACCTCGCTCCAAAGTTTCATAACCGGCTCCAACGCCACTCTAACACCTCAAACCGATGCCCGCTGCTCCAAAACTAGTCGAACAATGTGCAAACAAATAAAAATATACTCTAAAAATCATAATAAATTAATTCATAACAATTCCCAACTCCGCTCGAAAAGTCAATAAAATCAACCCTCGGGCCCACGTGCCCAAATTCCAAAAATGTTTGAAGATAAACTTTACCCATAACACTACTCAAATATATGATTTATTCCCAATTCCATGTCCAATTTCGTGGTGAAAATCCAAGAACACCAAATTCTAGGTTTTTCTCTTAAAATCCCACAGTTTCCATAAATATTCATGTTTTAATCCACATATAAACCATGTAATAACTCACAAGATGTAGAAATCACTTACCTAAAGTTTGATGATGAAAATGGCACTCCAAAATCGCCCCAAAGTCGGCTCCCATGGAAGGAATGAGGTGAAAATGAGGCAAACCCTCGAAATATAGCTTCTGCCCAGGTATTAACCCTTCGCAATCGCGAAGCACAACTTTTCTCAGCTCAAAATTGCTCTTCGCGATCGCGAAAAGCAAGCTGCCCAACTCCTCCAGACAGCCTCTAATATAATGGTGATAATATTTATACAAAACTCGAAATGACAAATGGTTTGACTTTATGAAAATTAGACACCAAGTACTACAACTTTTCCTTTTGGATCATCTCCAAATTTCTTATAGATTGCAAGATATAAGCTTCCAAAGTCAGCCCTGTGCAGCAGAAATTTCTTCTTCGTGAACGCAAATTTGCCTCTGCAAACGGAATTCACGGTTGCCTTTCTCCGATTTTTCTCATCGCGAACGCGACCCTTTCCTTGCGAACGTGAAGAAGGGCACCAGACCTCAGAAAACAGCAGCTCAACATGGCAAAATGACCCGTAGACCTTCCGAAACACATCTGAGGCCCCCGGAACCCCGTCCAATCACACCAACAATTCCCTATACATTGCACAAACCTACTCGAGGCTTCAAATCACACCAAACAACATCAAAACTACGAATCAGTGATCGAAATATTTCTTTAAGATTTCAAACTTTCAACTTCGACGAACGCGTCCGATTACTTAAACATTGTCGAATAACGCCAAACTTTATGCACAAGTCATAAATCACGATACGAACCTATTCCAAGACTCGGAATCTTAAACGGACATCGATAACACCAAGTCCACCTCAAACCAAACTTAGGAAATTCTAAAACCTTCAAAATGCCAACTTTCTATAATAAGCGCTAAAATGCTCCCGGACGACCCAATACTCAACCCGAACATACGCCCAAGTCCGAATCATCATACGAACCTATTGGAACCTTCAAATCTCGATTCCGAGGCTGTTTACTAAAAAGTCAAACCTTAGTCAACTCTTCCAACTTAAAGCTTCCGAATTTAGAATTTTCTATCCGAATCAACTCTGAGCTTCCCGAAATTCAATTCTTGCCACACGTACAAGTCATAATACCTGATGTGAAGCTACTCAAGGCCTCAAATTGCTGAACGGCGCGCTAGAGCTCAAAACGACCGATCGGTTCGTTACATTGTCCCCCACTTAAACATATGTTCGTACTCGAACGTGCCAAGAAGTGTTCCAGAGTTGTCCAAAATCATTGTTTAACACCTCGTGCACCTACCCGTGCCATCACAAGCCATGTGAGCACATTAGCTCGAGCCAGACTGAAGATCCTCTCTATAACCTTGGCTAACAAGCCTAATAACCAAATTCCAACATCTGGAATTCTCCACGAGACCCCATTCTAACATAAAAACACCGCATCAATCAGTACACACTGTACCAAAACATGATCGTGCACTTTTGCTGAAATCACACCACACACCGCATAATTCGCATGCCCATAATAACATCCTCTGACCACAGTAGCTGCAGTTTCATGAATCTGATACCTGCAATATGCCTCATAACACATGTAAGCCCTATTCCAACTCTCGCAATACTGCCACGACGAAAGATATGTGTAGAAACTCATAACCACCTGCCAAAACAATAAATCATGGGGTCGCTTCTCTTGACAAGAACCATTACCTCATTCTAAACTGAATAGCAATATTTGCTCTTTAATATACCCTAGATAAATCCGATGGCACTGATCCCAGGTCCAACAATCTCGTCTCACCCAGTACAAGCTGCTCGGGCAATAAGACACCTCAAACACCGTCTAGAATCTCATATGACACCACCAAAGCGCCAACAGAGCTACAACTCGAATATGACCCATAGGAAAGAACGAACTCTGGCAAAGAACTATCAAGCCCGCATAACGAATAAAACGACCAGCAGCCGCTATGAACCTTCCTCAGAGATAAGAAACAAGACACATAAAAATAAGTATAGGGAACCGTACTTAACATCTCATTGTTGCGGCGTGCAACCCGATCCAAATGCAACTCGATCCAAGCATGACATCATTGCAGCGCGCAACCCGATCCAAGCATGATATCGTTGCGGCGGGTAACTCGATCCACACAACATACCTGTGGAGGCGTGTCACCCGATCCAAACAATATACCGGTGGCGGCATGCCACCCGATCCACTCATAACAATCAAGAAGAAACACACACATCAAGCCATAATGCTTGTTCTCACGAAATGCCCGAGTATCGACCACAAGCACGCCAAGTGCATAATATAAATCCTGGGGAGACGGATAGTGGCATACGCTACAAAGCCCAAGCACAACTAAGGTGCGATATATGACTTGCGTCACGAGAGCCACCATGCTCATATAACACCACAAGCTACACGGGACCTCAACACACGTGCGAATAATCAAGCCGTCTCACAACCCACATGGAACAATAGAGATTCACATGGAATTGCTAACGACGGGAATAGCTTCCAATGCTCGACGACTCCTCCGTAAGCATTTCTATGACGAATGAACACATCCAACCTGACGTAGAGCACACCTTCACATTAGACCCACCAACAGACCTCAAACCGATTCTGATCATACCATACTGGGTCAATAACCTTTAAAGGATCCACAATGGCCCTATTCATGAAGCACACGAGCAGCCGTCCAATCCGGAACAAACTCCCACAGTCCACAACCAAAGGAATAGAGCACCTTTCTGGCATAAACTCTCACATTAGCGATAGTACCAGAATCTCCATACTTGGTTTCAATCCTTAATAATCAAGTGACTAACATGTCACACTTACACATTTCTCCCGTGGGATATGTTGCCACGACCTTCCACACCAGGTAGCAAAGTCTGCACCTCCATACCGCCAACCGTATTAATTTTGTAAAGTGAATCATGAATCCGCAAATCAACACACAATGCCTCTTCCACAGGACACCATTCTCAAGCGACACTAAGTTAATGCCAGCTTACTCTAAACATATGAATTCTTCCCTACCCATCCGAGTTCGTGACATTTTATCAACATCGAGCCGCAACCTTGATCCTCAACCTCCAATTCCCATGCTGCTCACGGCACCTATCATGCCGCTACGCGAGAGTACAAGAATTCCTCATAACCCCTGAACTACTAGTAGAATAAACACTTCATTGGCTAGAAACCTTTCACTTTACTCCTTTCAGAAGAACCATTGTAACACGCAACTGAATTCCCACGACCGTAGAAAATACAAACCTCAAGTCGTGGTCTAAACCGCCATAACTCTTTCGGGGATCAATTTACACAACAAGGCCATTTGAATCAAATACATCCTAAATCAATCAAGTTATGGTGGCTGTAAAGCCCGCACGTACAACCACAAACCACATGTATGACCTCACACGCCGAAGGAACTGATCATTGCTACAATCATGCTGATTCAAACGATTACTAACCGACCCAATTTCTTTCAATTTACTCTTGACTTGAATTAGAAATATAATAGCTCCATTCACAACATAACGAAACCCAAAAACGCTCATCTCGAGTGACCCAATCCACGAGACCACAACGTCTCAATACCCATGAACCATCTCATACCCTCCTTATGCGCACAATAACATTTCCAACTGGTACACCCATTCTGAAAGATCCTCTACGAATCCGAAGTTGTTTTCTCCATTTCTCCAATATTGCACTGCAGACCCGATGATAACATAGAACACTCAAAGTCCCTTTCATAACCCACTTTAAAAACTCGACCCTTAACCACACAACGAACCTAAAATCATTAGGCACTGCACTTTAATTCTTGAACCCACTAGAACGGTTGTTGAGAGTCACCCACTCTGACCTGGTCCCGAATATAATCAAACTCCTACGCGTTGTTAGTTCATGAACACTCCCAAAGAAGCAACCAGATGAATTTTTTTCCTTGTACATCACATCCACAAGAAGCATAAACTTTGAGCCTTCCCAAAACCTGCACATGAATCAATAAGGCAGAATATAGTGCACATTTATCTTCTTTTCTCGAAGTACCCTTGATGTTTTATTTCCTTAATCATAATAACCAACCAATACACCAATAACCAGAAACCGCACAAGCAGACAACCACGTGATCCAATCGTAGACGGTGTGGCTCCCCTACTTAGCTTGAAGCTACAATTACATAAACCTAGAACCCACCAAGATTCCTCCTTCTCAATTACCGTGATCTCGCACATTTAACCCCCCAAATTTCTTGTAGTTTCTTATTAAAATTTTCATGGACATCCCAAATTATCAGCCATAATCGCATATTCGGGCTTCTACCCGATAGTAAGTAGAATCTTTCGCAGAAGCTTCATCAGAATCACGCGACCGCTAATCTTTTCACAGGTGATCACCCACCTGTGGAATTCCTTACCGACATCTTCCAACGACGCTGCATTGGGTACAACTACTACGAAAAATAGTAAACTCTCCTGAGCCCATGCTCGCCTACCAGCTGTACAAGTCCGTTCATTCCCCATTGACATCAACTAAAAGTGTGACAACACATTCCAAACTCAAAGACATGTTGCATCCCAACGATACGTTTTCACACCCCTCTTCATTTCAAGAGAACTCCTTTCTGCCATATTCAATGTTCCTCAATACTGTAGCCACCATCCCAAATAAAATCCATAGACCTAGTCACTTTTCCACCATGATTCCCAAACCGCTCTAAACTTTCTCAAGGCACTATCATATCATAGAATCCATATGCTAGACTGCCACTCTTAGTTTGGATAAACCATTTCCTTTAAGCAACTTCTCGACCTTTGCTTTTCATACTTGACCTGCTAGTACTCCAACCACCGCGAAACACTTCCCGCCATGTCCTTCCTCATAATTCGCCGCCCAAACGTTGCCTCAAATCAAATCCATACCTGTAGCACCGAAATTAATGAATTGCTTCCAACTCTAAACCTCCTAGAAGATCATCTTTCTCGAGCCATCAACATTAGAAACACCGATTCGATTCTGAAACCGCTACACACTGCCATCTTTGACAACCGCTTCTCAGGCACCATTTCGTAAAACCCTGCTCCGAAGGCAAAGCAAGAAGACCATAACACTAACGAACCTTAATGCGTTCAACAAGGACGATGACACCACATCACAAATGAGAATTCCTCCGCACTCGAAAATATCAAGTCTCATTACTCCATCAACCAAAGCCTGAACATCTATAGTCCTATTGCCTTTCCTTCGCTGGAATTAAATGTCGAACCTCTAAATCATGTAATGAAAAATCCTCTTTTCAAGTCATTCATTGCCTCGACACATAAACAAGCACCCTACCATAACACCAACACTGTGCGATAACAATGCATGAACATCATAACAATCTATGTATAGCCTCAAAATCATAGGAAATACAGATACTGAGCTAAATGATAGAACATCCTTCCATAAGGTGGCGATGATAGCCTGCCCGGATACGTAGGAAAAAAAAAATATCCTGCACCACGTCTGCAGTACCACTACAACTCCTTTGATACCCAATTGATAACAAGCGCTTCACGTCGCATAAGATTGAGTAGGAAAGAAATAAAAGCATATGCCTCAAAGGAATCAAATCGCACGATGAGGAATCAAGAAGGGAAGTGCTCCTAACAGCCCTGTAGCCTCTCGAAGATTAGTACAGACGTCTTAGTACCAATCCGCAAGACTCTACTAGACTTGCTCATCACTCGTGAGACCCAAGTGAACCTAATGCTCTGATACCACGCTGTCACGACCCAAAATCCACTATAGGTCGTGATGGCACCTACACAGCCATTAGGCAAGCCAACGGTGATTTACCAATTTGATTGCTCATTTTATTACTTTCGAAATCACAAATTTTAATGAGAAAAGGAGACTTACACTTCCAAGTCAAGGGAATATACAACATTTGTAATTTATAAAAGAAATGAAAGGCAATAATAATGTACAAAACCCTAAGTATCAACTAGTATAACGCCAAAACCAGTGTCACAAGTGCATGAGCATTTTCTAAGGAGTACAATAATAATACAATATCTGTCCAGAATGTAAATAAGACAGGTCAAACAAATAGTACGATGGAGACTTGGTGAATTGCGATGCGTAGCCTGAATTACAACTCACATAAAGTCTCCTCAATGGATGCGCCTACGCGCCAAGATGATTACCAAATGAACCTGTCAGATCCTTCCCATTTAGTGCATAAGTACAACATGAGTACATAAATCAATGCGTACTTAGTAAGTATCTAGCCTAACCCCGGAGAAGTAGTGACGAGGATTCGACATCGACTTACTAGAGGTCCAATAAAATAATATAATAATTCACAACAAATATGAAGTGCACAGCGATAGTGGGGGAAATCTGTAAATTTCATAATCTTCCAAATATTTCTTTTAAAGTATAAATTTCTCGATTTTGTATTCTACCTTAATAGCTCAGGAAATGCCAAGTGTTAATATGAAATAAAAAAAGAATACCATAAAAATACCGGGCATTAGTGGAAGGTTTATCTTGTGAATATTCGGATTACTAGCGATATAACGCACAATTCTGCCGAGGTCGTTCGGCCCGATCCAGAATAATATGTACACTACCGAGGATCGAGCGGCATGAACCATAGACGCATCTATTATACTACCGAGGCGTTCGGCCCGCTCCACAAGAAAGGAAGGAATTTACCATATTATGAGACATGTATTTACAATACAGTACATGAGCATAGAATGAATATAATCTTTACCGTTTCCAAAAATAACTCGCCCACAACTCAAAGTGTTAAGGCTCGACGTATTATACATATATTTATTTCTAAATCACATTCAGTTATAACTTCAATTAATTAAGCCAGCAACACGATTTTAAATAATTCAGTTATTACATGATAAAGTCCTAAGTCTACCTGGACGTAAACAAGCTTTAGCTACATACGGACTTTCGTCACCTCGTGCGTACGTAGCACCCATAACTAATTGCACATACTAATAAATATCACCTAAGGGTAATTTCCCCCTCACAAGGTTAGACAATAGACTTACCTTGCTTCGAAGTTCCATAACCGGCTCCGACGCCACTCTAACACCTCAAACCGATGCAAGTCGCTCCAAAACTAATCGAACAATGTGAAAAACCAATAAAAATATACTCTAATACTCATAATAAATCAATTCATAACAATTTTCAACTCCGCTCGAAAACTCAATAAAATCAACCCTCGAACCCACATGCCCGAATTTCGAAAATTTTCGAAGATAAACTTTACCCATAACACTACTAACTCAAATATATTATTTATTCCCAATTCCATGTCCAATTTCGTGGTAAAAATTTAAAAATACCAAATTCTAGGTTTTTCTCTTAAAATCCAACATTTTTCATAAATATTCATGTTTTAATCCACATATAAACCATGTAATAACTCACAAGGTGTAGAAATCACTTACCTAAAGTTTGATGATGAAAATGGCACTCCAAAATCGCCCCAAAATCAGCTCCCATGGAAGGAATGAGGTGAAAATGAGTCAAACCCTCGAAATATAGCTTCTGCCTGGTATTAACCCTTCACGATCGCAGAAAATTCTTTGCGATCGCGAAGCACAACTTTTCTCAGCTCAAAATTTCCCTACGCGATTGCGGAAAACCAATCGCGATCTTGAAGAGCAAGCTGCCAACTCCTCCAGATAACCTCTAGTTTACTGGTCATAACCTTTTGTACCAAAACTCCAAATGACAAATGGTTTGACTTTATGAAAACTAGACACCAAGTACTACAACTTTTCCTTTTTGGATCATCTCCAAATTCCTTATAGATTGCAAGATATAAACTTCCAAAGTCAGCTCTGTGCAGCAGAAATTTCTTCTTCGCGAACGCGAATCTGCCTCTATGAATGCAATTCACAGTTGCCTTTCTCCCATTTTTTCTCTCGCGAACATGACCCGTTCCTTGCGAACGCTAAGAAGGGCGACCCAGACCTCAGAAATAGCAGCTCAACATGGCGAAATGACTCGTAGACCCTCCGAAACACACTCGAAGCCCCCGGGACCCCGTCCAATCACACCAACAAGTCCCAATACATGGCACAAACCTGCTCAAGGACTCAAATCACACTGAACAACATCAAAACTATGAATCATCGAGATCTTTCTTTAAACTTTCAAACTTTCAACTTCAACGAACGCGTCCGATTCATGCTTAAACATTCTGGAATGACGCGTTTACGCACAAGTCATAAATCACGATACGAACCTATTCCAAGGCTCGGAACCCCAAACGGATATCGATAACAGCAAATTGCACCTCAAACCAAACTTAAAAAAAATTCTAAAACCTTCAAAATGCCAACTTTTCATAATAAGTGCCGAAATGCTCCCGCGACCCGATACTCAACCCGAACATACGTCCAAGTTCGAAATCATCATACGAACCTATTGGAACCTTCAAATCCCGATTCTGAGGTCATTTACTCAAAAGTCAAACCTTAGTCAACTCTTCCAACTTAAAGCTTCCAAATTTAGAATTTTCCATCCGAATAGCTCTAAACTTCCCAAAATTCAATTCCGACCACACATACAAGTCATTATACCTGAAGTGAAACTATTCAAGGACTCAAACTACCAAACAACGCTCTAGATATCAAAATAATCGGTCGGGTCGTTACAATTTATGTTATGTGGTATACATTAAGGACCAAAATATTCTACCCCTATCGATTAAGGACCATTTTGATAATTTTCTATCATATAGCCTGGTGCAAAATATGTTTTGTAGAGGTTGCAGAAAGAGAAAAATTGAAAAAAGATTGAATGTTTTAGATTTCAGAAAAAGGCATAAAATCCTCCTCAAACTATCACTATATTTTCAACAACACATATACTCTTCAAGAGGGTATTATACCCCCTTGCACTATTTTAAAATAAAATATATATACCCCCTTAAGATGAGGTGGCAAAGAGACTGTATTTCACTCTCTCAAAGAGAGTGATAATATGATTTTAAAATATTTTCTCTTTTTCTTCTATTTTCTTGTCTTTTTCTTTTTCTTTTTTCTCGTTTATTTCAACATCGCCTTCTCCAGTACCATCAAAAGCCTCCACCCATCTTCTACCACCTAATCCCATTTATTTGATCCACATTACTTTCGTAAATAACCACCAGCTCTCCACAAGGGTGAAATAGCTTCTTTTAGTCATAAACTCTAGTTTTTCATCCTTATGTTTAGCTTTTCTGCCGAAACATAATCAAATTTCAATCGGAAATTTTACAGTAATGATCCGCTCGGTCGTTTTGTGTAATTGTACTTCATTTATCCTTTTCATACTTCACACATGTGTGTTTATAATTTTATGACTTGCGAGGTTGGTTAATTTTATTTTGGGAAGATTTCGGGTTGATTTGGATTCTTTATGAAAATGTTGACCAAACTTTGACTTTTATGAAAACGATCCCAGGACTGTGTTTTTATGACTCTCATAGCTTCGTATCGTGATTTCATACTTGGATGTATGTTCGAAGATTTTGGAAGTCCGTAGGTTGATTTATGTTGATTCGCCAAAATTTGGCAATTTAAAATTGAAAAGTTTGACCATAGGTTAACTTTTAGCTATCGAGCTCGAAATTTGATTTTGGGACTTGGAATAAGTCCGTTATGATATTTGGAACTTGTTCGCAAATTATGGTGGCGTTTGGAGTTGATTTGATAGGATTCGGACGTTTAGTCGTAATTCTAGAAGTTTTTGAAAATTTCAATGAATTTTATGTATTTTAGAGTTCAATTCATAGTTTTAGATGTTATTTTTGTATTTTGATCGCGCAAGTGAGTTTGTATAATGTTTTTAGACCTGTGTGGTTGTTTGGTTTGGAGCCCCGAGGGCTCTGATGAGTTTCGGACATGTTTCAGAAGTTTTTTGGACTGAAAATGGAAATCTGGCGTCTGGTGCCCTCTGGTGTCGCAATTGCGAACACTAGAGTCGCATTTGCGAGCATAGCAGGGAACATCATATATTGCAAATGCGATGCCTTAGTCGCATTTGTGAAGCAAGTCTGGGCTGGCTAGGTTCGCATTTGCGATGATTTATGTTGCAATTAAGGGCAACAAGGTTCGCAATTGCAAACCCAGCTTCCCATTTGCGAAGAAGCTCCCTAGACCTTCAGTGCCGCAATTGCGAGGTTTTAATCGCTATTGCGATGACTGCAGTTGAACATATGGCCTGAAAGTCGGGATTTTATCTCTCATTCTCTCATTTTTGAACCCTAAACTTGGTAGGAGGCGATTTGGAGACGAGATTTTCACCTACGAACCTTGGGTAAGTGATTCTAATCATATTCCATTAATATATCTTGGATTTTAACATCAAAATCATGTGAATCAAAGTGAAAATTTGTGAAAATTTGTTAAGTTTTTGAAAAATAAGAAAATGAGTTTTGAGAGTCGATTTGGACTCTTATTTTGAAACTAATCACATATATGAACTCGTGGGGTCATGGGTAAACAGAATCTATCATTGGGCGTGGGTTTTGGTCGAGCGGGCCCCGTGTTGACTTTTTTTATTTTTTGGGAAAAGTGTAAATATTTTATTTATCTAATGCAATTGAATTTCCTAGCATTGTCTGATGATACTGAGTCGATTTTGGTAAGATTTGAGCCGTGTGGAGGCGGATTTTAAGGAAAAAGCTATTTCGAATGTTGAATTGACCTAGTTGAGTTAAGTGTCTTACCTAACTTCGTGTGGGGGAACTACCCCTTAGGATTGGTATTTGTTTGACTCAATTGTGCTAAGTGAAATCCGTGTACTCAAGGTGACGAGTAGGTACACAGGTTGTACGTGGTATTTGATCGGTTTAGGCTACATAGATCAGTTTCATGCTTTGTGTGCCATATCATGTTCTAATTCTCCTAGTCTATCTATTCGTACTTGTTATTGTGATATGATATTGACGCGCATGCAACGGTATAAGGTTTGGGGTTTAATGTGCATGTGGCGGTATAAGGTGGGACTTATGTGTGTGTTGCTTGTAGGGAAAACTATGTGAAGCCACTGACATCTTAAGGTGGGCTAAAGTGCGTGTAGCTATTTCAGGAAAACTATTTTCAAAACCTATTTCAAATGTAAGGCTCACGCGGCGGTATAAGGAAAGATTGTGATTGAAATTGAGAAATGTGAGTATGAGGCAATACCTCGGTTGTGATTCTTGATTATACCAAGTGGTACCTCGATTTTGATTTCATTATACACGAGGCAGTACCTCGTTGTGATTCTTGTTGTTTATTTCATGTTGAAAAATGTTTTGGTGGGAATATTTCTTGTTGTTTCATTCTTTATTGTTCTAGCAGTTATTGTCTGTTCGCGATCGTTGTAGCCCTTTAGCTGCTTCTTTTATTCTATTTTCATTGTTGATTTTCGGTACTAGTTCATGCTATTATCTTGGTTTCTTATCAATTGTTTCTTCACTTTCCATTACATATCCACGTTAAATTTTTATATTGTTTATTTATATCCTAGTAGGTGTCTTGACCTAGCCTCACCACTATTTTACTAAGGTTAGGCTTGATACTTACTGGGTATTGTTGTGGTGTACTCATACTACGCTTCTGCACATTTTTGTATAGATCCAGGTACGCCTGATTATGCGGGTCGTTAAGGATTACCTGCCAGCTGCTTTTATCGGAGACTTCAAGGTATGTCTGCTCGGTGTTCGTAGGCCTCAGAGTCACCTTCCCTAATTCTCATTTACTGTTATATTTACTTTCTTGACAGTGATGTTGTAGTTACTCTAGTTATACTCTGTAGACCTTATGACTCAGTTCCACCGATTTTGGGGGACGTGCTGTTGAGATTATGTTTTATACCGGAAGGTTTTATCAGTTATTCAGCTTTGTTTCTAGCATTTTGATAATTTTTCTGTCATGTTATACTATTTGGTAGGGCTACCTAGTCGTAGGGACTAGGTGCCATCACGATATCCTACGGAGAAAAATTGGTGTACTTTTGGATGTGTTGGTATGTTTGGATGGGGTCCCGGGGGCCTCGGGTGCGAATCAGATTAACGGATCGAATTGTGGACCTAAGGAAGCTAGAGGATTCTGGGTACTAGCGCAACCACTTCAACGGAAGCTTCATCGCAGAAGCGAGGGAGTGGACTGCAAAAGCGGCTATAAGGGAGATGGGTAGAGACCACAAGCGCGAAGGAATTCCCGCACCTGTGGGACCGCAGAAGCGGCCCAAGGGTCATAGAAGTGGTAAGGAGTGAGGCAGGCTGGAGGCGCAGGTGCGAGGTTTATGCCGCACCTGCGAGACCGTAGAAGCGGAGTCTGGTCCGAAAATGAGAAGGCAAGGGGATGAAGGGAGACTGCAGAAGCGGTATTTTGGCCGCACCTGCGGAGGCCACAGGCGCGAGAGGTCGCTGGGCAGTAAAGTTTATATAAAAATAGAATTTGGTCATTTTCTTTCATTTTTCACTTGGTTGGGCGATTTTGGAGAGCTTCAAGCGGAAGAATTTCATCAAGCAAAACAAGGTAAGTGATTCCCACCTAATACAAGTTAAATTTATTGTTTTTTATATGGATTTAAATACAGAAATTAGTAGAAATTTAGGATTTTTGATAGAAAACCTAGAATTTGGCATTTTTGGATTTTGACCACGAAATCGGACAAGGAATTGAGAATAAATTATATATTTGAGTTCGTGGTGTCATGGGTAAGGTTTATCTTCAAAAAATTTCGGAATCCAGGCACGTGAGCCCGAGGGTTAACTTTATCGACTTTTCGAGCGGAGCTGGGAATTACTTAAATTGATTAATTATGGGTATAAGAATATATTTTGATTGATTCGCACATTATTTGAATAGTTTTGGATTAATGGGCTTTAGTTTGAGGTGTAGAGAGGCCTTGGAGCCGGTTATGGAACTTCGGAGCGAGGTAAGTCTCCTGTCTAACCCTGTGAGGGGGAAATTACCCGCTAGGTGATATTTATTATTATGTGCACTAGTTGTGGGTGCTATGTACGCACGAGGTGACGAGAGTCTGTACGTGGCTAAAACATGTTTATGTTCGGGTAGACTTAGGACTTTATCATGTATAATTGAATTATTTGAACTTATTCTGCTAGCTTAATCAATTGAAGTTATAAATGAAATGGATTTAGAAATAAATATATGTATACTAGGCCAAGCCTTAACACTTGGCGCGTAGGCATACCTATTGAGGAGACTTTATGTGAGCTACATTCTAGGCTACGCATTGCAATCCACCGAGTCTCCATTGTACAATTTATTTTATTTTTTCTTATTACACTCGGGACATATGTTGTATTATTATTATGTTCCTTAGAAAATGCTCATGCACTTGTGACACCGGGTTTTGGGGGTTCCTCGTTGTTGTAATTGTGTAAATATTATCACTTACTCTGTAAAAATCTATTTCATACGATTTAATTAAAGGAAAATTTTTGATTTCAATTACTAAAATGAGTAAGTAAGTTGTTAGATTACCGCTGGCTTGCCTGATGACGGTGTTAGGCGCCATCACGACCTTTAGTGGATTTTGGATCGTGACAGCTTAGTGTCAGAGCGTTAGGTTCATTTGGGTCTCAAGACTCATGAACAAGTCTTGTAGAGTCTTGCAGATCGATACAGAGACGTCTGTACTTATCTTCGAGAGGCTACAGGGCTGTTAGGAGCACTTTCCTTCTTGATTTCCTCATCGTGCAGTTTGATTCTATTGAGGCTTGTGCCTTTATTTCCTTCCTACTCAATCTTATGCTACGTGAAGCGCTTGTTATCAATTGGACGTCGAGTAGTGGTGTTGGTACTGCAGACATGGTGCGGGATGTTTTTTCCTGCGTGTTCGGGGAGGCTATTATCATCGCCTTGCGGAAGGATGTTCTGTCGTTTCAGTTCAGTATCTGTACTTCTTATGGTTTTGAGGCTACGCACAGATTGCTATGATGTTCATGCGATGTTATTGCACAGTGCTGGTGTAATGGTAGGGTGCTTGCCTATGTGTCGAGTCAGTGAATGACTTGAAAGGTGGATTTATTTTTCAGTGCATTATTTAGAGGTTCAGCGTTTAATTCCAGCAAAGGAAGGGCAATGGGACTATGGATGTTCAGGCTTTGGTTGATGGAGTAACGAGCCTCGATATTTTAGAGCGTGGTGGAATTCTTATTTGTGATGTGGCGTTGTCATCCTTGTTGGAACGCAATTAAGGTTCGCCGGTGTTATAGTCTTCTTTGATTTTTGCCTTCGGGATAGGGTGCTGTGAAATGGTGCCTGAGAAGCGGTTGTCAGAGATAGCGGTGTGCAGCGGTTCAAAATCGAATTGGTATTTCTAATGTTGATGACTTGAGGAAGACGATCTTCTAGGAGGTTTAGAGTTGGTTGCAATTCCTTGGTTCAAGTGTTACAGAGATGGATTTTTGATTTGATGCAACATTTGAGCAGCGAAGTATGAGGAAGGACATGGCGGGAAGTGTTTCACAGTGGTTGAAGTACTAGCAGGTCAAGCATGAAAAGCAGAGGTTGAGAAGTTGCTTAAAGGAGATGGTTTAACCGAAGTAAGAGTGGCAGATTAGCATATGGATTCGGTAGTAGGAGAGCCACGTACCTTGAGAAAGTGTGAATGGTTTGGGAGTCGTGATGGAAGGTGATTTGGTCTACGGATTTTATTTGGAATGATGGTTACTGTACGAAGAAAGATTAAATATGGCATAAGGCGTTGAAGATTGAATATGGCATAAGGCGTTGCTTGAAATGAAGAGAGATGTGAAGATTTGATTATCGTTTCTGATGCAATATGATTTAAGTTTGGAAGGAATTGTTCAACTTTCAGTTGATGTCGATGGGGAAGGAACAGACTTATAGAGCTGGGGGGCGAGCATGGGCTCAGGAGAATTTACTCATTATATGGTAGTTGTACCCAGTGCAGTGTCGTTGGAAGATGTCAGCATGGAATACCACATGTGAGCTATCTCTTTTGGACAGGTTAGTGGTTGTGTGATTTGATGAAGTTTCTACAAAGAGTTTACGTACTATGAAGTGGAAGGTCGAGTATACGATTATGGCTAATAATTCGGCATGTTTATGAAAAGTTTAATAAGGAACAACAAGAAATTTGGTGGGCTAACGATATGGGATCATGGTAATTGAGAAGGAGGAATCGTTGTGGGCTCTACATTTTGTGGTTGCAGCTTAAAGTTAAGTAGGGGAGCCCACCGTCTACGATTGGATCATGTGAGTGTCTGCTCGTGCGGTTTCTGGTTATCGATGTGTTGCTGGATTATGTATGACTAAGAAAAAGGAAATGTCAGGAGTAAGTCGAACAAGGAACTCGATGAACGTGTGCTATACTTTGCTTTATCGATTGAGGTGCATGTTTCGGGAAGACCTAGATTTTATGCTTCTTGTGGATGTAATGTACAAGGAAAGGAATTCAGCCGGTTGCCTCCTTGAGGGGGTGTTCATGTGCTAGCAGAGCATTGCAGTTTGGTTATATTTGGGATCAGGTCAAAGTGGGTGACTCTCAACAACGTTCCTAGTGGGTTCTAGAATTAAATTGCAGTGCCTAAAGGATTTTGGGCCTGTGGTGTGGTTAAGGATCGAATTTCCACAGTGGATTACGAATGGGACTTGGAATGTTCTATGTTATCATCAGATATGCGGTACAATATTGGAGGAAGGGAAGAGGTAGCTTCAGATTCGAGGAAGGTCTTGCATAATGGGTGTACCAGTTGAAGATGTTACTGTGCACGTAAGGAGGTATGAGATGATTCATGGGTATTGAGACGATGTGGTCTCGCGATTCGAGTCACTCGAGATGAGTGCAAATTGAGTTCGTTATGTTGTGAATGGAGCTCTTATATTTCTAAGTCAGGTCAAGAGTAAATTGAAAGAAGTTGGGTTGATTAGTAATGGTTGAGTTGGCATAATTGTGGCAATGATCAATTCCTTCGGCATGTGAGGTCATATATGTGGTTTGTGGTTGTATGTATGGACTTGACAGCCACCGTAACTTGGTTGATTTAGGAGGTATTTGATTCAAATGGCCTTGTTGTGTAAATGGACTCTGGAAGAGTCATGACAGTTTAGATCACGTCTCGAGGTTTGTATTTTTTTTGGTTTGGAAATTCAGTTGCATGTTGCATTGGTTCTTCTGAAATGAGTTAAGCGAAAAGTTTCTAACCAATGAAGTGTTCATTCTACTAGTAGTTCAATGGTTATGGTGACTGCGTGTATTATCGCGTAGCGACATGATAGGTGTAGTGAGCGGCATGAGAATTTGAAGGTTGAGGATCAAGGTTGCGGTTCTGTGTCGACAAGAATGTCACGAGCTCAGATGAGCAGGGGTGAATTCAGATGTTTAGAGTAAGCTGGCGTCATCTTAGTGTCGCCTAAGATGGTGTTCTGTGGAAGAGGCATTGCGTATTGATTTGCAAATTGTGATTTGCCTTACGAAATTAGTACGGTTGGTGGTATGGATGTGCGGACTTTTCTACCTGAGCGGAAGGTCATGGGAGCGTACCCCATGGGGAGATTTGTATAAGTGTGGCATGCTAGTCACCTGATTGCTAAAGACTAAAACCAAGTATGGAGGTTATGGTAATATGGCAAATGCGAGAGTTTATGCCTGAGAGGCATTTTATTCCTTGGGATGTGGACTGTGGGAGTTTGTTTCGGATGTGACAACTGTTCGTATGTGTCATGAATAGGGCCATTGTGGATCTTTGGAAGGTTATTGGCCTAGTATGGTATGATCAGAATCGGTATGAGGTCCGTTGGTGGGTCTAATGTGAGTGTGTTCTCTACGTCAGGTCGGATGTGTTCGTTCGCCATAGCATTGATTACAGAGGAGTCGTTGGGCATGGGATGTCATTCTTGTCGTCAGCTATTCTATGCAAATCTCTATTGTGCCATGTGGGTTGTGAGACGGCTTAATTATTCGCATGCGTGTTAAGGTCCCATGTAGCTTGTGGTGTTATACGAGTAGGTGCCTCTCGAGATGCAGGTCATCATTGCACCTTAGATGTGCTTTGGTTTCGTAGCGTATGGCGCTATCCGTATCCCCAGGATTTGTATTATGCACTTGGCGTGTTTGTGGTCGATATTTGGGCATTCCATAAGTATAAGCATTACGGCTTGATATGTGCGTTTTCTTCGTGATTGTTATGTGCGGATCGGGTAGCACGCCGCAATAGCGAGATGTTGAGCATAGATCCTTACACTTATTTTGTGTGCCTTGATTTCATCCCTAAGGTAGGTTCACAGCATCTATTCCGCCGTTTTATTTGTTACGCGGACTAGGTAGTCCTTCTCCAGAGTTCATTCTTCCTTATGTATCACATGCGAGATATAGCTTGTTGGCACGTTGTGGGCATCATATAATATTTTTGACAGTGTCTGAGATGGCTTATTGCCCCAGCAGCTTGTACTAGGTGAGATGTTTTTTTGGACCTGAAATTAGTGCAATCAGATTTATATAAGGTACATTAAAGAGAAAATATCACTATCTAGTTCAGAATGAAGTAATGGTTCTTGTCCAGAGGAGAGACTCCATGAATTATTGATTCGGCAGGTGGTTATGAGTTTCTACACGTCTCTTTCATCGTGGCATAATTGCGAGAGTTAGAACATGATCTATATGTTTCATGAGATGTATTACGGGCATCGGATTGGTGAAATTACAGCTATTGTGGTCGGAGGATGTTACTATGGGCAACCAACTTATGTGGTGCATGGTGTGATTTCAGCATAGGTGCATGATCATGTTTTGGTACTGTACGTGGTGATTGGTACGATGTTCGTATGTTAGAATCAGGACCTGTAGAGAAATTCGGAGCTTGGAATTTGGTCCTAAGGTTTATTGACTAAATAAAAGGGGGGATCTTTAGTTTGACTCGAGCTATTGTATTCAATTGGATTGTGGTGGCACAGGTAGGTGCACGTGGTGTTAACCAGTGATTTTGGACAACTCCGGAGCAGTCCTTAGCATGTTCGAGGATAAACATATCTTTAAGTGGGGGAGAATGTAATGACCCGATCGGTCGTTTTGAGCTCTAGCGCGTCGTTCAGCGGTTTGAAGCCTTGAGTATCTTCACTTCAGGTATTATGACTTGTACATGTGGTCTGAATTGTATTTCGGGAAATTCGGGATTGATTTGGAAAGAAAATTCTAATTTCAAAAGCTTTAAGTTGGGAGAATTGACTAAGGTTGACCTTTGAGTAAACAACTTCGGAATCGGAATTTGAAGGTTGCAACAGGTTCATATGATGATTTTGGTCTTAGGAGCGTGTCCAAATGTTGATTTTGAGGTCCGTAGGTCATTTCAACGTCAATTGGCGAAAGTTGAAAATTGGATAATTTTTGGAATGTTTGACCGGGAGTGGACTATTTCTTTTATATCGGGGTCGGATTCCGATTCCAGAAGTGGGAATAGGTTCTTAATACCATTTATGACTTGTATGCAAAATTGGAGGTCAATCGGACTTGGTTTGATACGTTTCGGCACAAGATATAGAATTTGGAAATTTATAAGTTTGATTCGAGGCGCGATTCATGATTTTGATGTTGTTTGACGTGGTTTAAGGCTTCGACTAAGTTCGTATTGTACTTTGGGATGTGTTGGCATGTTTGGACGGGGTCCCGGTGGCCTCAGGTGCGAATCGGATTGAAAACAGATCGAATTTTGGACCTAAGGAAGCTGGAGGATTCTTTCTGCAGATGCGGCCTCGCAGAAGCGAGGGAGTGGACCACAGAAGCGTCTAGAAGGGAGATGGGTAGACGTCGTAGATGCAAAGGAATTCCCACACATGCGTGACTGCAGAAGCGGCCCAGGGGTCACAGAAGCGATAAGGAGTGAGGCAAGCTGGAGGCGCAGGTTCGAGGTTTGTGCCGCACCTACGAGACCTCATAAGCGGGTTCTTGGTCGCAGGTGCGACTTTGCAGAAGCGAAGTCTGGTCCGCAGATGCGAAGGCATGGGGGATGAAGGGGGACCGCTTGGGACCGCAGAAGCGGTATTTTCGCCGCACCTGCAGAACCGCAAAAGCGGTCAGGTGGCCGCAGGTGCGAGAGGTTGCTGGGCAGTGAAGTTTATATAAAAACGGGATTTGGCCATTTTCTTTCATTTTTCACTTGGTTGGGGCGATTTTGGAGAGATTCAAAGGGAGAATTTCATCAAGCAAAACAAGGTAAGTGATTCCCACCTAATACAAGTTAGATACATGGTTTGTATATGGATTTAAACATGAAAATTAGTAGATATTTGGGATTTTGTAGAAAACCTAGAATTTGGCATTTTTGGATTTTGACCACGAAATTAGACATGAAATTTAGAGTAAATTATATATTTGAGTTTGTGGTGTCATGGGTAAGGTTAATTTTCAAAAATATTTCGGAATTCGGGCACGTAGGCCTGAGGGTTGACTTTATTGACTTTTCGAGCGGAGTTGGGAATTATTTAAATTGATTAATTATTGGTATTAGAATATATTTTGATTGATTTGCACATTGTTTGAATAGTTTTGGATCGACGTGCTTTGGTTTGAGGTGTAGAGAGGCCTTGGAGCCGGTTATGGAACTTCGGAGCGAGATAAGTCTTTTGTCTAACCCTGTGAGAGGGAAACTACCCCTAGATGATATTTATTGTTATGTGCAACTGGTTATGGGTGCTACGTACGCACGAGGCGATGAGAGTCTGTACGTAGCTAAAGCAAGTTTATGTTCGGCCAGGCTTAGGACTTTATCATATATAATTGAATTATTTGAACTCATTCTGCTAGCTTAATTAATTGAAGTTATAAATGAAATAGATTTAGAAATAAATATATATATATACTAGGCCAAGCCTTAGCACTTTGAGTTGTGGGCGAGTTATTTGAGAAATGGTAAAATTTATATTCATTTTATGCTTATGTGTTGTATTGTAAACATGTCTCTCGTAATTTGGTGATTTCCTTCCTTTTCTTGTGGAGCGGGCCGAACGTCTCGACAGTATATAGATGCATCTATGGTTCGTGCTACACGACCCTCGGCAGTGTACATATTATTCCGGATCGGCCCGAACGACCTCGGCAGTATCGTGTGTTATATCGCTAGTAGCCCGAATATTCACGAGCTAATCTTTTCACTGAAGCCCGATATTTTATGGTATTTCTTATTTATTTGGTATTGACACTTGTCATGTTCTGAGATATTAAGGAAGAATACAAGGTTGAGAAAATTTATGCTTTAAAGGGAATAAATTGGAATATTATGAGATTACAGATTTACTTCACTATAGCTGTAAACTTCATATCTGTTATGAAATATCATATTATTTATTTGGACCTCTAGTAAGTGTCAATGTCCACCCCTCGTCACTACTTCTCCGGAGTTAGGCTAGATATTTACTGGGTACTCATTGATTTACGTAATCATGCTGCACTTCTGCAGTAAATGTGCAGGATCTGAAGGTTCATTGATGATCACCTTGGCGCATATGCGCACCTGTTGAGGAGACTTTATGTGAGCTGCATTCCAAGTTATGCATCGCAGTCCACCGAGTCTTCATTGTACTATTTATTTTATTCTGTCTTATTACATTCGGGACATATGATGTATTATTATTATATTCCTTAGAAAATGCTTATGCACTAGTGACACCGGGTTTTGGGGGTTCCTACTAGTTGTTCGTTGTTTTACTTTTGTAAATATTATTACTTACTATGTAAAAATCTATTTCATACTATTTAATTAAAGGAAAAATTTTGATTTTAATTACTAAAATGAGTAAGTAAGTTGTTACATTACCGTTGGCTTGTCTGACGGTGGTGTTAGGCGACATCACGACTTTTAGCGAATTTTACATCGTGACAATTGGGGTCGTGACATACACCCACTGTCACCACCAAAAGACCACCCATTATACCACCTCTTCTCTAGCTCCTTTTTATCATTAGATATTCTCTTTTCACGAAAATCTTACCATTTTCTAGTTCTTCCCTTATCATGAAAATCTTATCATTTTTCAACTATCAAAAAATTTAACTAAACCCCAAATCCAACAATGTAAAAAAGAAAACTTCATTAACGTTTGAAAGAAATTCAATTAAAGAAAGGAAAAAAAGAAAGAAAAAGAAAGTGAGTAGAACAGAATAGAGATAAAGAAAAAGATAGTGATAAGCAAAGAAGAACCCGATATGACTTTCTGATTATATTTGGACATAGACGACATGTACCATTTGCTGCAAAAGGAAGTTAAAAGAAGAAGGAAAAGAAAAGGGACAAAAAGGAAAAAGAATAAGAAATTTAAAAATAAAATATTACATGACACAGTGCGTGCAAATCTCCACCTAATACAGATTTGAGTGTAGCTTTTCAAGGGGTATAATTCCACTTTAAAATAGTTTAAGGGGGTATTAGAACACCTTTGAAGAATAAGTGTGTAGTTTAAAATATGGTGATAGTCTGAGGGGATTTTATGCCTTTTCTTTTAGATTTTATCCTGAAATAGAAGTACATGTTGATATAGGATGATTAGTTTTGCCGAAAGTTGGGCCTTTTGTCCAATTAACCAGGCTGCCAGTTTTGTTTGTTGCTTTTTCTTTTTTTGCAACTGACCTATATATTTCTCAATTTAGTAATAAAATTTTTATTTACCATCCAAAAAATGATTAATCGGATTTTTCTTTTTTTGCAACTGACCTATATATTTCTCAATTTAGTAATAAAATTTTTTATTTACCACCCAAAAAATGATTAATCGGATTTTTTTTAAAGCTATTCTTTATATATTGTACCCTTCTTTGAACGATCTTAACAAATGTAACCTTCCACTTCATAAGCAAAAAAATTAATTAATTTTTTCATACATAATTAAAAAAATTTAAACTATTTACCCAGTTTATCAAAGTTTTTCTATCTACAAAGTAACTAAAGTTTTTTACAAACTATATATAAAATTCGGTAAAAATTTATAATTTACCTATAATTTATCTACAACTTAAATACAAACTTTTATACAAAATCTGGTGAAAAATTACAATTCACATACAATTTATATACAAGTTATATACAATTATGTTAGTTGTATATATTTTGTATGCCATTTCTACACCCGACATACAAAATATATATAATTTATTTATATCTTCTTCTTCGAGTTTCACTCTGAAGTTGTACTCAAAATCACCTTGAATCTTCATCAATTTCTCTTAAAATTGAGATATAAATTCTAAAGATATTTTGCAAAAATACCTTTATACGGGTAAAACCGAGCCCAGTGAATGACTCGATTTCCTAGTGAGTCAACAAGAACGTAACCGTAATAAACCGGAGTCAAAGCGAGGAGTCCTTCGTACCGGAGCTCGAAAAAAACACCTACCCTCGGGAGTATCGAGGTCGTGTCCTCCGGGTCCTGTTCGAGGATCAAGACTTCGGAGAGCATTACCCAACAGCTGCACACGACTAACAAAGGGCTGTGATCTCCGCGACCAACCGGATATCACGGCGTGAATCTCGGCCAGAATCGGTAGAAAATCAATAATTAGCGAAATAGAAGATTTTTACCTTTCTTAGAATTGTACTTAGGGTGAAACTCCCCTACTATATAAAAGGAACGCTTATTATTCATGAGACACATTGTAACACGCATATCAAGGCAATTTATTTCAATTCTCTTTGTTGTTTAAAGTTCTTGTTCTGATTCTTAAGTTCTTCATAAATACAAGCTTGGAATCGAGGCAGGTTCTTCGTCGAGCCATCAAACGAGCCCGAAATCACCCTTATCATTGGTTAGGTCATTTATTACGTCTTTCATTTGCTTAATGTAATATCACTAATCACTCGTATTGAATTAATCCATATATCCTTAAAACCACATATAAATTCAATTACTATCCATTTTTTAGGATAAACAATTTGGTGCCCACCGTGGGGCTAGCAATAATAATGGTGATTTGATACAAATTTCCATAACGCACTCTTCTTTAAACTTATTCTTTGAGATTTTAATTTCAGGTCAAATTAAAATGTCGAACTCTCAATCTGCTCATTTGAACGTTGATGCTGAGTTTGGCCACCATGGCGAGAACAAAAATGTAGTGCCCAGCAACGAGGTGCTCATGTTGACCCCAACGGAGTTCCAGTCGTGGACTCGATCGATGCTAACTCACATATGGCTATCGACGCAAACTTGCCTACCAACCCCTAAAACAGCATTCGCGGGGAGCTCGATCGATAGCCTGGAGTACTCACGACGGCAAAGGTGACGGGATCAATTTGCGGGTGATCTTCGAAATGTTACAGGCTTAATAGGTAGCGATAGCCCAGTTGCAGAACCAAAGCCACGCCCCAAGCAGAGTTGAGCTCGACCTATCCGGAAAAACACCCGCAGAAATGAACCAGCCACGGAAAGGCCGGGTGAAGTTGAACCCGGGACTAACCCCGAGATAATAAAGATGGTTGAGAAACGAAAAAAGCAGGTGAAATTAGGAGAAAAGAAAATCAAAACCAACGATAAAAAAATGGAGACATGTAACTCCAGCGTTGATTAAATCCTAGGAGCACCCCCGATATTGTAAGGCCTGGATTCCAAGAAATGTTTTCAAAAACCTTTCCCTCTGAGCGTAGCTCCGAAACCGATCCCAAAGAAGTTTCGTATTCTCGAGATTCCAAAGTATAATGGGACCACGTATCCAAATGAACACGTGACTTCCTACACGTGTGCCATTAAGGGGAATAACTTAGAAGATGAAGAAATATAGCCGGTTCTACTGAAAACGTTCGGAGAAACCCTGCCTAAAGGAGCAATGATATGGTATCACAATCTGCCCCCTAATTCCAGTGATTCGTGTGCTATGCTTGCGGATGCCATCATAAAAGCTCATGTCATGGCCATCAAAGTCGAGACCAAAAAATCGAACCTCCTTAAAGTGAAACAAAGAGATAACGGAATGCTCAGGGAATTCATATCGAGGTTTTAGATGGAAAGGATGGACCTACCACCGGTTGCGGACGATTGGGCCGTTCAAACATTCACTCAAGGACTCAACCTCCAAAGCTCCTTGGCTTCACAGGTAGCAATCGAAAATCAGAGTCGAGGACGATCAGATCGGGGCCCACTCTAGTTCCGTGTATCCTATCAAAACTAATGACAGGTCTAAAAGAGTCGTTGATCATGAACCAAGACCAAGCACAGATCGGTATCAACCGTATAGCGGAGATCGAAGGGGCAGCGGATCGGAACGTAACCCTACGAGGATTGAAAAAAGAAGTGATCGAGGTCATAATAGCCGAGAACTCATGAGCAAAAATGATTTTGACAGGCTAATGGGGCCAGGGAGGCACCGAGGTTGTTGGAATACAACTTCAGTGTCGATGCCGCCAGCATCGTGTCAGCCATCAGACGCATCAAAGATACCTCGGCCATTGTAGTTTGATCCTGCTCGAAGAGACCCAACTTGATTTGTAAATATCTGTAATGACCCGATCGGTCATTTCGAGCATTTTCGCTTCTCTTGGTAGTTTGAGGGCATGAGTAGCTCCTTATGAAATATTATGACTTATGTGAATCATCAGTTTTGGTTTTCAGGTTATTCGGAATCGATTTGGAATAATGAATTTCATCGTTGAAGCTTTAAGTGGGAACAGTTGACCGAATTTGACTTTTGTGACATTGACCCCGGAACGGAGTTTTGATGGTCCTGTTAGGTCCGGATGGTGATTTTGGATTCGGGCGTATGCCCGAATTTGCATTTGGATATTTCTAGAAGGTTTCGGCATAAATTGGCAAAAAGTTGGAAATCTGAAGGGTTGAAAAGTTCACAGGTTTGACCGGAAGTTGACTTTGATGACATTGGATTCGGATGGTGGTTTCGGGAATTGGAATAGCTTCGTTATGTCATTTGGGACTTTTGTGCAAAATTTGAGTTCATTTCGAGTTGATTTGATATATTTCAGTGCGAGTTTTGGAAGTTGGAAGTTCAAGAGTTCATTAAGTTCGGTTTGAGGTGTGATTCTTCGTTTTGATACTGTTATGTGTGATTTGAGGCCTCGAGTAGGTCTGTGTTATGTTATGGTACTTGTTGGTATACTTGGACGGGATCCCAAGGGGCTCGGGCATGTTTCAGATTGATTTCGTATCTTTGTTTTTCCTGTTTTCATTGCTGGTTGCTGCTGGTTTATGGTGCCTCGATTGCCCTTTGCGATTGCGAAGATGGGTACGCGATCGCAAAGTGGAAATTTGGAGCTGGGGAATTTTCTTTATCTCGATTGCAATAAGCTGGTTGCATTCGCGTAGGGTCGTGTGGGTTACTGTCCGCGTTCGCGTATGAGGAACTGCGGTCGCGAAGTGTTGAGATTTGGCAGCTAGGAGCTGGAAAATTCTTCAATGTGATCGCGAAATGTGAGTCGCGTTCGCAAAGCTTTGGCATCAGTGGCCATCGCGTTCACGTGGATTGTATCGCGAAAGCGTAGTGCTTTTTGTGGAAGATTATTTTTGTTCATCGCAAACGCGATGGATTTTCTGCGTTCGCGAAAGGGGAATGCATGGACAAAATTATTAAGTACTCTATTTCGGGGGATTCAGCGATTTAGCATTTTTGGATCTGTAGAGCTCGGATTGAGGCAACTTCTGAAGCAATTTTCATCACAAGGATTGGGGTAAGTACGCGGATCTAGAAGGAGACGATGGGAAACTCCTAAAAACCCATAACAATGTTTGTATTAATGCAGCTACAGGACAAGGAGCTACAGCAAGCAGCAGCACATCTACACCAAAATTACCTACAAAACCAAAGAACAAAAACCTTAACAAATTATTTGAAAAACCATATAACTCAATACCAAAAAATTCAGTTACAACACAGCCTCAAACCACTAACTATTCCGAAAGTTTAAACCAAACCAAGAAAACCTAGTTTGAGATGATAGAATCCCGATTTACAGTCAAATTTACTAAAGTAGTTGTAACCTTGTATTTGTCTTACTTTTAGTATTTTATTTGGTATTGGGTAGTTATATGTTTTAGTTTTTGCATTTAAGTTTCTATTATCAATTACCATCCTACTTTTTCCTCTTTTTTGTTCTCTATGTTTATTGACTATAAAAGTTGGGCTAGTATGTTTACTATTACTTTCTTGTATATATCCGTTTTCTATTAATTCAGTAATATGCATTTTAAATTCGTTTATGAATAAAGAAGAATATGCAGTAAGTGAAAATACATATAGGAGTCAAGAAGGAGTAGAAATAAACATAATACACTCTAATTTAGGACGAAGGTATAAGAAAATAGGAGATCAATTATACTTAATGCCAGAAAAAGAATCAGCTAAGATAAAAGATAATTTAACAGCTATGGTAAGATTAGCAAAAGAAAATGAAGAAATTGATAGGAATAAAGAAATTGAAAAAATTAGACAACAAACGAAAAAAGAAATACAACAAATAGAAGAAGTAAAAAATATCAGAATAAAAGAATTAGAAAAAGAACTAGCAATGTTAAAACAAATATATGAAGACAAGCTAAAAGAGAAAGCAAAAAGAAAAGAAGAAGAACAAGAAAGAAAATTAGCAGAAGAAATAGAAAAATTTAAAACACAAATACAATTAGAAGATCAAGAAGTAAGAATAGAAGAAATAAACGACATAGATTCAGATATTACTATAGAAGATCATTACTCAGAAACTAGTGAAACATACACAAAACTTATAAAAAATATGAAATTAGAAATAAATACGGGAGATATAGATACTAAACCCTCTATATCGGGAAAACAAACTGTTTATAATAACCATGAACATTATAAAACAAATAAAACTCTATGGGATAAACAATTACATAAAAAATGGACACCTAGACAACCAATAGAACAATATAATTTCTTAGACTTAGACTGTGTAGAAGATATAAATAAAACAATCCAACTTTGGAGCGGATACATGGCAAAACAACTAATAGATAAAAAAAATAACAATAATTGATGCACTAGAATACATAGAAAGAACCCTGTTAGGAACAGTAAAAATATGGATGCAAAATATGACAGATGAAAGTAAAAATATATTACGAAATAACAAAAAATTAACCAATGAAGCCATAACTTCGCCTATAGAAATATTACATAAATATGAAATAGGAATAAGGAATGAATTTAGTAGTATGCCAACAGAAATAGAGGAACAACAGAAAGACAAAAAGATGTACAGAAATCTAATGCATAAATTACCTATTTGTAATATGTGTTATTTGGATGAATATACTTGTGCATTTAGAGAATATTACTACAAAGGAACATATACAGTTGATGAAAGTAAAGACATAAGAAAACTGTACTATACTAAATTACCAGAACCCTTTAGTTCAAAAATTATAACAGATTGGAACGATGCAGGATTAGCAGATACACTAGGAGCTAGAATAAAATTTGTACAAAAATGGTTTGTAGACTTGTGTGAAAAGCATAAAGAAAATATGAAAATGGAAAAAATACTAATAAAAAACCTAGCCTGTTGTAAAACGAAAGTAGCACCTCAATTTGGTTGTACAGACAAATACTATAAAAAAAAATACGAAAATATAAGAGAACACCTTATAGAACAAAATACAAGTATAAGAAACCCAGAAAAAGATATTACATAAAAAATTATAAACACAAAAGGCCACATAAACAAAAGAAAAATTTACCTGAATGTAAATGCTATAATTGTGGAAAACCAGGACACCTAGCTAGAAACTGTAAAATACCCAAAGACCCAAGGAAAAAATAAATAACTGAAGTTATAATAGAAAATAATGACTATACCCAAATAGATTATATAGACTATGAAATAGAAAGTGAAGATAGCATATATGAATTATCTGAAACTGAGATAACAACTGATGTAGAAGAAGAAGACGTAGAGTATGACTGAAAGTGACATACAAATACTTAAACATAAAGAACACCAAGATGAAGAATCTTTTGAACAAAAACTAATTCGATAATAATATGTTTGAACAAATAAAAGGTAAAGAGCTAGACTTAAGAGTAGATAAAATTCTAGATGTACCTATAATAAAAAGCTGGTTTAAACGAAAAACAGAAGAATATTACATAATAAGTCAAAAAGAACATATAATAGATTGTAAATATACTAAAGGAAAAGCAAAAATACCGATTATAAATAAAAAAGTAATAAACAAAGAAATCCAAGATATAAAAGCTAAGAACCCAATTAAATATGTACACCTAGGAGGAACAGAAATATTAATCAAAGCATGTTTTAGAGAAGGAATAGATACACCTATAGAAATATATCTAGCAGACGATAGGATTATACAACCTATAGAAAAAAGCATAATAAGTGCAATAAGAGGAAATTTAATATACCAAAAATTTAAGTTCATCATCAGTGCAAACTACTCAGTAGCAATAGAAGATAGAAATATAGATAACTCACTAGTACTATACTGGAAAATGTCAAGGATAGAACTAGCACAAGGAAGTAAAATCTTTACAGCACGATGTAAAAACCTATACATCTTAACAACTAAACATAAAATAACTGCTAAAAATAAAATTAAAAAAATAAAAATAGAAAACCCTTTTGACCAAATAGTTACTGTTATAGATAAGAATGACTATAGTTACAAAGAAATAGATATAGAAGAAGACTTAGAAATAGTCAGAGATAGAATAAATACATCTAAAAGATTAAGTCATGAAACCCCATCATCATCATCTAGAATAAGTACATCTAGGAGATTAGAATATAATACTCCACAGAACATGACAATAGAAGAAACAAAATCACACAAATATTATATAACAGGAATAATGGATCAAAGAAAATACCTCATATTAATCAATATAGGACAGGAAGAAAATTACATCATGAGAGAACTAGTACGAGAAGAAGAAATAATTACAAAAGAAAAATTATGTCCAGAATTACCAAGAACACTAGTAAATACAGATGAATACACCAATAAAGAATTAATTATAGGAGGTATACCAATACCAATAAAATTTAAAATACATAATGGAGAAACAAAATTAACCTTAGGAATGAAATGGTTAGACAATGTAAAACCATATAACTTAGAAGATAAGCAACTAACAATAACTTATGAAACTAGGAAGGTCATAATAAAGCGTACAATAATGTAAACAAATGACAAAAATCTATATTTTAGTAAAAATCATAGTAGAAGGATACTACAATAGATACTATACACCAATGATAGACACAGGAGCAGAAGCTAATATGTGCAATCATAACTGTCTACCAGATAGTAAATGGGAAAAATTAAAAACACCTATCATAATTACAGGATTTAACAATGAAGGAAGTATGATAGAATATAAATCTAAGAATATAAAAATCCAAATATGGGATAAAATCTTACATATAGAAGAAATGTATAGTATGAATTTACGAATAAAAACACACTATTAGGAATGCCATTCTTAGATAAACTATATCCACACATAATTACAAAAACACACTGGTGGTTTACTACCCCATGTAAACAAAAAATAGGAGCAAAACGAGTAAATAACAAAATAAGGAAACATACACCATGGATAAAAGGAAGTAAAAAAATTACCCAAAAACTAGAAAATATGACACCAGATACCCATAAAATAGAAATAATCATATTTTCAATAGATAAACTAAAAATGATAGAAGAAAAATTAGGAAAATTATATAGTGAAAATCCCCTGCAAGGATGGGAGAAACACAAAACTAAGATAAAAATAGAACTCATAGATGAAAATAGTATAATAACCCAGAAATCCTTAAAATATAATTTTGATGACTTAAACGAATTTAAAATGCATATTAATGAATTAATAGAAAACGGATATATACAAGAAAGTAATAGTAAACATGCTAGCCCAGCTTTTATAGTCAATAAACATAGTGAACAAAAAAGAGGAAAAAGTAGGATGGTAATTGACTATAGAAACTTAAATGCAAAAACTAAAACATATAACTACCCAATACCAAATAAAATACTAAAAGTAAGACAAATACAAGGTTACAACTACTTTAATAAATTTGACTATATCATCTCAAACTAGAAGAAGAATCTAAACAACTAACAACCTTCACGGTACCACAGGGATACTATGAATGGAATGTATTACCATTCGGATATAAGAATGCACCAGGTAGATATTAGCATTTTATGGATAATTATTTTAATCAACTAGAAAACTGCATTGTATATATAGATGATATATTATTATATTCTAAAACACGAGAAGAACATATTAGACTATTAGAAAGCTGAAATAATGAAAACCCAAATAGAATTCTTAGGAATACAAATAGATAAGAATGGAATAAAAATGCAAACTCATATAGTACAAAAAATAATAAATTCAGATGAGACCCTAGATACAAAAAAGAAGTTACAATCCTTTTTAGGACTAGTCAACCAAGTAAGAGAATACGTACCTAAGCTAGCAGAAAATTTAAAACCATTACAGAAAAAATTAAAGAAGGATAGAATACCACTTCGATAACAAAGATAAATCACATATACAAAAAATAAAAACTATGTGTACTACATTACCAAAATTATACTTTCCTGATGAAACTAGAGAATTTATATATATAGTTGAAACAGACTCAAGTAATCATAGTTATGGAGGAATACTTAAATATAGATATGTAAATGAAAAAATTGAGCATCATTGTAGATATTACTCAGGATCATACACTGAACCACAGATAAAATGGGAAATAAATAGAAAAGAACTATTTGCTTTATATAAATGTTTATTAGCTTTTGAACTATATATTGTATATAACAAATTTATTGTGAGAACAGATAACACCCAAGTTAAGTGGTGGTTAACCAGAAAAGTACAAGACTCAGTTACGACGAAGGAAATACGACGACTTGTATTAAATATCCAAAATTTTACATTTACAATAGAAGTAATTAGAACTGACAAGAATGTTGTTGCAGACTACATATCAAGACAAAAGTACACAAACAAATGATATACCATAAACAACTACTCAAGATTTATATACAGTTCTTTCCAAACTATCTTTACAAATAGATGGAATGGGAAAGAGATTGCAACATCTAGAAGAAACTAGCAGTCAGCAGCATGACTATAAACATGCGGAACTACACAAGACAGCTAGTAGTCAGCAGCGTGACTCAAAATATGCGGATCTAGAAGGAGACGATGGGAAACTCCTAAAAACCCATAACAATGTTTGTATTAATGCAGCTACAGGACAAGGAGCTACAGCAAGCAGCAACACATCTACACCAAAATTACCTACAAAACCAAAGAACAAAAACCTTAACAAATTATTTGAAAAACCATATAACTCAATACCAAAAAATCCAGTTACAACACAGCCTCAAACCACTACCTATTCCGAAAGTTTAAACCAAACCAAGAAAACCTATAACCATATATCCCATACATATATAGACAACATGTATAAATTACAAACCTTTCTTAACCTTAACCCAAAATCCAAAAATACAACTAATCCAGAAAGAGATTATATTACATCACACCTATAGACACAATAAACTCATTGCCTTACTAGGAACCAACCCAAACCTAATAAATACCTGTTACCACTATGGATTATTGAGTACAGTATATACTTCAAGAGGAGAAGAAATAGCTACTATTACAGAACTATACAAAGCATTTACCACATACAAAAGAATTACCAAAGGAACATTATTTTACATAAAATTTTATACTGCCCCAGCGGAGATATTATACGATGAAGTAAAACCTATCATACAATCATTAAGATTGGACTTACAAGGGAAATGATTATACCAGAGCAGATAGACATACAGCCAGAAATACCTAAAGCAGAGATTCCAGAATTCTTTGCGAACAAAAGACTTATTGGACTAGCTACAATACTCAGTGAATTAGCAAATACCTACATGAATGAATCACCTATGTGGACTTATTATTCAAGAGAACAAATTATGATATATTCACATTCTAGAGAAGTCAGAAAGCAAGATATGGAAGATATACGACAATGGATTATCAATTTGTTAAAGCCAGAACAGATACCTATTACAAGAGCTATCAAAAAGAATTTTATTTCAGAAGATTTATTGTCAAGATATTGTAAAATTATTGGACCGAAATACCCAGACCATATATGTTCAAAGTGCAATGGAGAAGATAATGTAATTCCAGAATTCAACATGGAGTACTTTCCTAAAGAAAACTGGAAGATTCTACATCTACAACAATCAACAAGAAAAGGACAAAAGAAGGAAAGAAGATCAGAAGATGGCCGACAAAGATA
>MCJB01048028.1:0-17113 GCA_002018475.1 Nicotiana obtusifolia
TTTTTACTTCATCTATCGGTACTAACACATGCAGGATAGATCGATATCAAGCGAGTCAGCACAAAATATTAGGACTGAAAGCACGCGTTGCACTCTTTTTCCCTTCGACCGATTTTGTCCCAAATTGGGTTTTACGGCAAGGTTTTTTATGAGGCAACCATATGTCGTGCTAACATAGATCAATCATTTATCGGAATTCACAAGTTTTGTATTAAACTCTAGCGATGTTTGTTTGTTTACTTCGATTTCGAGGGGGCAAATAAAGATCGCTAGGAATTGATGTAAGGGTCAAACGGTCAGAAGAGCTGTACCCGAGTAGACCGATCTGATTTCCCTCCATCAAACGAAGGTGTACAAGTACATGAATATTAACGAAATTGTTTTGGTACTTACATTATATTCTCAAGCCCAAGGGCTTTTACAATTATCTTTGCCTTATCAATACCTGAGATTGTCAAAAATGCATCAATCCCAAAGGGGAATAAGACCTGACAAGGCAAACCCCGAAGCCGACTATTGGGCCAAGGCCTAGGCAAACTTATATAACACAAAGGGAACTGAGATCGAACTGGGTAATCCCGGTTTATGAAACGCCAAGGTCGAATCAAATTAAACCAATCGAAGTTTGGAAAAGGTACAACTTCGACTATCCGAAATAAGGCTAAAGCCGAATCAGATTGAAAGGGATCTAAATTTTGCCAAGGCATGATCCCGATTCGCATACCAAAAAGCATAGCTTAAGGTCGAAAATAGAGCGAGTACAGCTCACTTTAAATACTCAAAAAGGCTAAGGCCGAACTAATTGTTAATCGATCCAATCGGACGCAACTTATAATTCTAGCCAAGGCTAAGAATAGCGAAATATGAGAGTCAAGAAGCCAAGTCGAGATGAAACAAAAGATGTTTTGTATACATAACGGAACTTTTATACATGTTCGAATTACGAAACGTCAAGACAACATCAAAATAAGCATCAAAATAACGTCAGTCCGAGCCATCTTCAAATTCTTCAGGAAAGGTTCGTCCCCTCATTTCATCCTCTATCTTTGTTGCCTCAGCAATGTCGGAAGACAGATCGAGACCACGAGCTTGAAGCTCCTCAAGAACGGAAAGGCGAGTTTGGCATTGAGTGTACTCAACCAGCGCCTTCGATTGCTCATGAGCGACCTCGGCATCGGCTCTGTACTGAGCTATCAAGTCTTCAGCTTTGGCCTTGGTGGTGGCAATCTTCGATTTCGCTTCCTGTAGCTGGTTGGTCAGAGCCGCCCGATCTTGGGTAAGCGATTCAACTTGGAGCCGTAGGGATTCATTGTCCTGGATCAGAGCTCCGGTCTTCTCCTGCGCTTCCAAGGCCTGTTCTCCTAGTCGAGCTTGGAGAGCCTCTTTCTCCGCAGTTAAAGTCTCAACCATCGCTCTCCACCCACTCGTTTCAGCTTGGGCCTTGTTCAGTTCAAATCGGAGTCGGTCCAACCGGTTAGTCGCTTGCTCCAGTTGGTGAATGCTAGTGGCATGCTCTTTCCTTACAAAATTTAGTTCAGCCCAGAGACTCGACATCTGATTTTCGAGCCGCTGACGTCAATCCCTTTCTTGTGTCATTCCTTCTTTGATTCGAAGGAACATTTCGTGATAAAGCACCGAAGACTGTGGGAAATTCGAATTAAAAACTGTCAGTGCGAGCTTGGAATCAAAACATTGAGCATAGTTTAAAACAAACAAGAAAGCGTACCCTGTTCGATGCCTGTTGAGCTTCATTGAATAAGCAAGCCCAATCCACAGCATTCATTGCAGCCCGGTCTTCGTCAGTCACCAAGCTATGGAGATAGCTAGCTACGCCTACCGGCGGACCTAATGCTCGGGCGTCCTCGGGGACAGTGAAGGTTATCACCCTCCTCCGATCAAGGTTCGAGCTCGGAGCGGGGAATTTATCGATCAATTTGATACCAGCCGACACCCCACTCGTCTCGGCTGGGGGACTCCTTCTGGGAACTTCGAGGCCGAAGGTATCAGCCGATGGCACCCCGTCAAAAAATTCTTCGAAGGTCCCTGCTGTGACCGGCACCTTGCTCGGCGTATGTATCCTTGCATCTTGGGCATCATTCATAGTTGCCGCTGAAAAAGAAGGAGAATGCACCATCTCTGGAATGTCCGAGGGTGGGTCTTTGTGCTATCGCCTCTACGTTGGCCCGGTCCCCGGTCCTTGCTCCCGTTTCAATATTCTCTCCTTGGGAAGCACCGGTCTCTTCTACGCTCGGCTCGGGGACTTCCCGAGGGGATTTGTCGTGTAAAGTTTCGGGGCTCTTTTCCCCCTCAGAGTCATCGCTCAGTTGAATGGAAGGGTCAGTGACTGTGACCTTACGAGCCATCATCTTCTTCCTACCCTTCTTCTTTTCGGGCTCGGCATGGTTGGGAGCCCTTTTTCTCTTTTTTCCTCCTTCTTTTCCCGATGTGGGAAGGGGGCGAGGAACTTCCCCACCGGTAGTAGCCGACCTCACCTCGGCATCCTTCGAGAGACCTGCAAAATAAATTTTCAAAAGACTAAGTGTTGGAATCGATTGTCTTGGAATATATGGAATATATGAACGTCACTGAAGCTCACCATGATTCTTGGCCTCCCAAAGGCCTTTCGATATCTCTCTCCAGGCCCGTTCAGAATAGGACCTTTGGGCCACGACCTTCCTGACCCACTCCTCTAAATCCTGAATTGCGGCCGGTGCCTGGGAAACGGCTGCACATCATAATACATCGGTTAAGCATTGGAAGATAATAATAAGAGATCTTAAACGAAGAGGCACTTACGTTTCATGTTCCACTTTTCAGGGAACGGCATATTATCGGCAGGGATCAGGTCGGAGGTCTTGATTCGGACATATCGACTCATCCAGCCCCGGTCCCTATCTTCATCAATGCTCGAGAACGGAGCCTTACTGGCCCGGAGAGCGAGTTTAATCAACCCCCCTCGGAACATCCGGGGACTGTACAATCGAAGCAGATGGTCGATGGTAAAAGGGTGCCCGCCTTCGACCTTATCCACGAAAAACGGAAAAGGCAAATTATGCGCCACACAGAAGGGTAGACTTGACCTAGAGTGACATTATATCTACTACAAAACTCGATAATTATGGGGTCTATGGGTCCTAATGTGAACGGATAGGTATATACACTAAGATATCCCTCCACATGTGTGGTAATAGCTTCATTCGGGGAAGGTATTACTATGTCCTTATCGGCCCAGTGGCACTCAGCCTTCACCCTTTCGAGATGTTTTTGGGTGATCGAGCTGATGTATTCCGAGACCGGTTCGCCTCGGCCAGGCACCGGGGAAGGCTTCTCGACTTTGAAGTCGGAGCCTATGAAGCACCCTACTGGTATAAAGGCCTTTAATGGAGGTTCCTTGGAGGGTTCCTCAGTACGGATGGGCTAAGCCTTTTCAACAGGCTGGACAGGGGAAGGTTGTTGTTTCTGAGGAACTGATTAGAAGTTTTGGCCATAACGATTGAAGTAGCGGAAGCGAGAAGCAAAGGAGAAGAGAGGTTTTCTGGTGAAGAAGACTAGAAGAGACAAACTGCTTAGCAACATGAAAGTAAAGAAGCAAACTCAAAGAAGGGAGGAAGTATTTATACTTTCCCAAAAAGCGGCGGTACAGAACACGAGGTGAATAAACATTAAATGCACGCAGAAGGTACAGGGCTCTGCAGACGAGACAGGTAATGATTTCTTGTGTCGATGGTCATGTGCGTCACGGCACTGCCGTCACACAAAGAGTCCTTTTAGGGTTGAACGGTTTGATGACTCTGACTTCGTGGCACGCTCGATGGATGTATTGATTACTTAGCCGAAGAGTTCGAAGAATGACCGTTCATATCGTTTTTTGTCCTTACTCTCCAATAAACGAGGGGACTATCTGTATTGGGTCAAATACGACCGGCTGCTCGAGGTGAGTCGAGCCCGGATACAGCACAAGACCGGGTTGCCTCGATCCGAAGTCGGCAAGTCGAGCACGAAATTGGAGCAACCGAAACGGGGTGGCCGACATTGGCCGATGAAAGCATATCTCGTAATAAAGATCAGTTTCGAGCGGATGTTTCGTGCATTCCTGATATTTCGGCGGGAGTAGATATCTCAACCGTCATAGACGTTAGGCCACTATTTTAGGGATATCCCATCCGTAAATGGATTTTATCTTGTAATTAGAGTTTTACCAATTAAGGAGTCTTTCCTTTACCTATAAGAAGGGTGTCTACCTTCATTGTAAAGAACAACTCATATCAATAGAAAATACTAAATACGGCTACTATTCATCAAGCTTTTGTCTTCTTTGTTATACTTCGTCATTGAATACTCAATCACAGTTGTTTGGTTATTCCTTTTATCTTTATATTCCAGTTATTTGCATTATATTTTACATTGTATCAAATTGATTCACACATCATTAGCACTACGAACAAATCAATTGTTACTCGGATTTAAGGGTAAACAACCACCAAAATAAAAATACAATCTTCTAAAGCATAAAATAATTTATATAGTCGATCTAGTTTGGTTCCCGAGCCGAGGGTCTACCGGAAACAACCTCTGTGCCTTCTTAAAGGTAGGTATAAGGTTGCGTACAAAACCACTTGTGGGATTACATTGGGTTTGTTGTTGTTGTTGCTCTTGTTGATCTCAACTAGTTTGGGATTAAGTCGCAATTGATTAATTGACATTTGTTAAATATATTAAGGCAAATTGAAAGGCCAAGATAAAACAACTACGCCGCCTTATATGAATTTTCACTGTCCATTTAAGTCGGATGGACCATCTTTAAGTAAGAGGAACTTTGGAAAATGAGAATGACTCACCTGGTATAATTCTTGGTTCCATCAACGGAAAAGAAGAAATACCCATCAAAGAAGAAGCTCTAGTTTTGCATAAAAGGCTGCTATATACACCAGTATACGCTGTGGAACCCATTGTTAAGTTTACCTACTACGGGAGAGTTGAGCTGAAATGTTTTCCTATGAATGAAAGAAGAAAGAAAGACGGAACCAATTAATAAGTTAGTTTTAGAACTGAGACTTGAGTGGCTCAAAGTGAAGCAGCCGAGCAACAGCTTTAACCGCTTGTTATCCTCTAATCTAATTAGTTAAATATCTTCTGTTTTTTTGGGTCCATGATCTGGGTCGGGCCACAGATTGGGCGCAGATAAATGGATTGGGTTTGGCAAATGAATTTGGTACTAGGAGTTTTTTTTTTCTTCTTAATATTTCTAATCAAAATATAAATAGTTTTTCCCTTGTATTTTTTCTTCCACTTATCTATTGTAGTTGTCCATATTAGAGACTCCTATAAACCTTTTGATTCATCAAGACTATGCTTACATTAACAACTATTCAACTCTCTCTCTCTCCGTCATTTGCTTTAAGCTTTCTGGTACTGTAGAAACATTATACTCACTCAATTTCAATTTATGTAAACTTATTTAACCGGGCACGAAATTTAAGAAAGAAATAAAGACTTTTAAAACTTGTGTTTCTAAACAAGTCATAATAATTCTGTGGCTATAATTCTTTTTGAAACTTGTGGTGTGAAACATGCCACAGTATTTGTGGCTCTAAAAGCTTCTCACCGCGGATAGAATTGAAAATTTAAGTTAAATTGTTCTCAAATTTAGAAAGGGATCATTCTTTTTTAAACGGACCAAAAAGAAATAGATTCACATAAACTGAAACGGAGGCAGTATTTTTTTCCATGCAAGAAGGCTTTTTTAGCAATCATTGATATGGACTATCAATAAAATCTCTCTCTCTCCCTCTCTATTTACTTTCCATTCATCATTTTACTGTTCAATCGATTATTTTAGCTATGAAATGTTGTATGAAAGTAACGTGAAATTTTTCTTTTTGGAAGTTTCCTTTTAGAACCAAATTCACTTGAGATAAGAGATAAACCTACTTCTTAGAGATATATTTACTTTGAGAATAAAGTTAGCAAAGACTGATTTATGAATTCATAAACTTTTTCGTTGGCTTTGCTTAAGCACAAGTCACCCACTAGATCATGAATTTGCAAATATTTCACCTTGCTGTTACTAGGCTACTAGAAATATATCCATCAAGTAACCTTCTGCTACCACCTTCTATCTTATCTCATCGCTACATTGAACGAACCCTTCGGCCATCCAGAGTAACATCAATCGGGGTACTCTAGTTTTTGCATCCTCTCGAAGTACTCCCTTAGATAGAAGACAATGTCTTAAATGAACTGGTAAATGCAGTAACTTAATTTAACTGCCAAGCTGCTCTCATTTTCAACTACACCAACATGGGACTTCAAATTATTTGCAACTTGACACCATTCTGAGCCGGTTCCTTTTCTTTGCAATGACCGCGCCAATCAAGACAACTGTAAGAGTCAGTCCGTACCAATATTGTGCAACTTGTAGTCGAATGCTCGGAGTTCGGGGGCAAGTTTCCTTTTCAAGTACTTCTGCAACAATTTCCGTCTCTCATCCCTAGTCAAGAATTGAAGACTATAAGGATCATTATGTCTCATGACTTCCTCTGCCACTTGTTCTAATCGACTTGTTAAAACAATTCTGGTTCCATTTCCACCAATTGGAAACATAATCTCAACTTATCCCATGCCTCGACATCCTATATCATCCAAGATAATGAGAAATCTTTTGCCTATCAAACATTTGCGCAACATATAAGCTAATCATCATTGGGATGCACATGGTGCTTAACACATGTGACTTGCCCAAAGATGTTAATTAATAGCTCTCTCAGATTATATGTTTGCGAGATAGTACACCGCACTCGAATATCAAAGCGAGAAACAATAGAAGAATCTTTGGATATCTTTGTGGCCAAAGGGCCAAAGACGTCTTGCCTAGGCCAGGCATGCCAACAATAGAGATAATATCAAATCCCTCTGTTTCTCTAGTCAGTAGATGAATTAGCTTCTCAGTATCATCCTCAAACCCCACAGATTCCTCTTCAGTTATTTGAATACGTCGTCTAGGAGTTGGAGCATTTTGATTGATGTTAACGTCCTCCATCCTAATAAGCTTTGATCTATTTTCTGATTGTTCAGGTGGAAATGCTTGATGTCAGAGAGCAGTGTGTCTAACCTGAATAAGAGCAATGACATGGTCAATATCCAGTAAGCAATAAAAAAACCAATGATTGTGGAGGAAGAATCATAAAGATCAGAAAAAAAGGTGCAAACAAAAGGTAACACTCCAATTAGACTTTATACGAAGATTAGGAACTCTTAATTCTCTGACATAGATATGCAAATTGCCAGTTATTGCCTTTTGGGAAGAAGTATTAGGATTTCTTTGACTTTTGGGAAAACTTAAAGAAAACATAACTCAATGTGCAAGTGCATTAAAAAACCAGTTCAATAGATATGCAAGTCATAGAGGTACTCCTATCCTATAAGGCTTGACTTTTTTCTTTCCATAAAAGGAGTTCACATTTTTCTAATTAAGAATCCAATCACACAAATTTGAGACATCACGCAAAACTGTAGTTCTTGATCATCTTATCCACATCAAAATATCAAACGGTAGATTAGTCAATTAGTAGGATCAAGTCAATAACATTTTTAGTCCCTTGAAAGAATCTATATCCCCAATTTCTAGCATCACTAAGTATTTATTATCTCAATACATAATTTGCAAACTGGGAAATTTCTTGTCCGCACAGATCTTAAAGATTTCCAGCCTGACAACATAAATATGAGGACGGGCCGACGGTGACCGATGCTCGAGATCTAGCGACAAGACTGTCTTTTGTCCAAGAGAGAGCAGCATCACTAACTGAAAATCTGTCCGTCTAAAAAATAACAGCTTCGACATGGGCGATTTCATATTTAGCTCTAAAAATCCAATTCCAGAAGCAAAATTATCATCAGTCTGGAATACAGCAGAAACCAGGTTGTTAATTCTAATGTTGGATTACCTGAGCTGCTGCCCCAGTCTTTGGTAAAATAGAATTCATCCGATTTGTGAAATCGACGAATCAACCATTCAAAAAACGGAGTAGTATTCTCTTATCCATCTTCTTTGATAATGTTTATCATTGCAAAACAGGTAAAGTTTATTTTCCTTCATTGTGGGTTGAATCTGTAGAACCAAGACTTAATTAGAAGTGTACACTTCAATATAAAAATCCCTGGCTTTAGCTACATTCTGGTGAAGCAGTTTGGAAGCTGGTATTACCTTCCCTGTTATAGGTGCAAATAGATTAGCCAAGTTCTTTTAAGTCACCGCAGCAGAAAGCTGACTGATGCTCTGAAACCACCAACAACTTGAACAAATATGGTAAGCCAGATTTCACGATCATTGCTATCTCCCAGAAACTCTAAAAGTACTCACAACGAAGATGGAGAAGTCTATGAGGAGCCTGCTCTTAAGATAACTCAGTCACAATATATTGAAGAGCTCCAAGATCTTATCTCCGACGTAAGAGCTGAAAACATTAGGACTACATAAACAGTACGCCTCTCGCGTAACTTTCTAAGCTGTCACAATAGACTAACCTCGCCACCAATGGTAATGAAGAAATATGGTGCAAAATTAGAAGTTACAGACGAAAAAAATCAAAATGCTATAGAAGTTAAGGCCAGATGCAAAAACAAGAAGATTGACTAGTTTACCAGAGAGAGAGAAAGAAGGAGCCAATGATCGAACGAAAAAGACACAACTGATTACTGAAGATAAAAAGTGAGAAGAATAAGGCACAAGCGAACCTGGCAATCATGCGATACTATCAGTAGAGTCCATGCCTGTGTTCGTGGTGTTTCTTCATGAAACAAGCTTCTGCCCAACTCTATTCACTATGCTCAATTCTTTGAACTCCAGCACCTGAACTGCAGACATAAATGCTCCCAAACATCAATAGGGGTTTAACAGCATTGTCGAAATATTAGTCATAGGCTCATAGCAAGGAATACTGCAAATGCTCAGCAGGATGTACATGACATTTCCTTCTAATGATTTAAACCCCAAAAAGCCAACTTGGTCCAAATTCTTCGTCAAAATTTACAGTTTGAGAAATCACTATGACGAAGTTGAGTCCACGCTGCTATAAGCGGGCTCCTTCCTTATATTATTTGTTTCCATCAATATTCTGATTTCATTTGCATCATCCCACCTTCCAGCATCGGCATACATGTTATATAGCAAACAATAAGGGCCCGAACTCTCTGGTTCCAGGCGCATTAGCACGTCAGCCGCTATTCGTGCCAACTCAACATTGTTGTGCATCCTACAAGCACCTAATACTGCACCCCAGACAGCCTTATCTGGCTCCACTGGCATAGTGTTAATCACTTTCATGGCTTCCTCAAGTTGTCCGCCGCGACCAACAATATCGACAAGGGAGGCAAAATGCTCAACCTCAGGTTTGATGCCAAATTCAGAGTCCATAGATTTAAAATATAACCGACCTTGTTCCACCAAACCAGCATGAGCACATGCATTCAGAACTGAAATGAACGTGATGCGAGTTGGTCTCACTTTAAGGCACTTCATTAATTCAAAAAGCTCTAGGGCTTCAAATGCAAAACCATGAGATGCATATCCTCCCACCATTGCATTCCATGAGATTACATCTTTTTGAAATTTCATATTATCAAAAATTGTCCTTGCTTCATGTATTGCACCACATCTTGCATACATAGTTATTAGGGAATTGTTTAAAGGTATATCTGGTATAACAGTCTTTGACACTAACTGATGAATCTGCATACCCAGAAACAAAGCCACAGTTTCAGCACAAACACTTAGAAGTGAGGAGAGTGTGTGTCTATCAGGTTTCTCTCCTGCCTGTTGCATCTCCATGAAAAGCTTTATTGCTCCTTTATAGTCTGCATTTCTTTCACACCCAGAGATCATGGAATTCCAAGAAACCCGATTCTTCAGGGGCATCCTTTCAAAATAATCACGGGCCAATTCCAACTTCCCCGTCTGTGCATATCCAGAGATTATTGAATTCCATGATAGTACATCAGGATTTGGCATTTTAGAGAACAGGTTTGATGCTTCATCCATATTTGAGGCATGAACATAACCACTAACCATTGTGTTCCATGAAAATGTATCCCTCTCCGTCATCTGATCAAAAAGCTCTCTTGCAGAAACCATATCTCCGGCTTTGATATAAGCCATGATCATGGAATTCCATGATACCACATTTCTCTCAAATCTCTTCTTTCTGCTAATTCCTTGACCCCTACTATAAGAAGGAACTTTATCAAAAAGGCGTCTAGAATCACCAGCCCTTCCTTTCTGACCATATCCAGCAATCAAAGTGTTATAAGCATGAATCAGATCTTCTTTCCAGTCACTGCTTTCTCCAAATTCATAAAGAACATTTTCAGCCTCGTCCAATTCCTCATTCTGGATCAAACCCGATACAAGTACACCAAGAGAAGCTGAATCCCTCTCCGGCATTTTCTTGAAATATTCAACAGCAGTTTTCACATCCCCGTTACGCAGAAACCCAGAAATAACCGCATTCCAGGACACAACATTCTTCTCAGGCATACAGTTAAAAAGCTTCAGCGCTTCATTCATTTTTCCAGCTTTAGCATACCCACTAATCATCGTGTTCCAGGAAATGAAGTCCCTGCCAGGCATTTCATCGAACAATTTTCTACCTTCCTCCAAATGTCGACAGGACAGATAACCAGAAATCATTAAATTCCAGGAGACTACATCTCTCTGCGGCATTTTATCGAACAGGTATCTTGCCCGTACAATCTCACGCTGTTGCACGTACCCACTTATCATTGAGTTCCACGTAACCGTGTTTCGATGCGTTAACATACCGAATAATCTTCTGGCATCCTCTACTCGACCATTTCGAATTAAATTCGTGATGTTCTTGTTCGCTCTACGTATGTCTGGAGGAGCATCAGAAATCCTGGTCGAACGACAACGTATTAGTTGACCAGAAACATATGGTGCCATGAGATGGCTTAGCTGCCTGTTTATTGCAGAGCTCCTTAAGCTGCTTATATTCGGGCACCAAATTGCCATCGCCGAGACTTTTGAATGCAAACAAGTTAAAAAGTTTTAGGCTATATTAGTTGTATTTGAGAGGTTATTAGATATTAAAATGCAAATTGTTACTAAATTTATTGATCTGTTTTGGTAACAATTGTCTTCAATCGTCAGAGGAAGAAGAAGAATACCTAAGTGTTCAAAAACAAAGTGGGAATTGAACATTTTAACCAAACTTTGCGTCAAATTTTAAATTTGGTTGTAGAGATCATAATCTAATTTGCCTTTAATAGAAAAGTCCATGAATTCTTGTTTGTTCTTGTTAGATATTACTTTAATTTGCTTTAAATGTTTGCTATGATGACCATAATTCAATTTGTACTTATTATTATTATTATTACTATTATTATTATTATTATTATTATTATTATTATTGTTGTTGTTGTTGTTGTTGTTGTTGTTGTTGTTGTTGTTGTTGTTATTATTACTATTATTATTATTATTGTTATTATTATTATTGTTGTTGTTGTTGTTGTTGTTATTGTTATTGTTATTGTTATTGTTATTATTATTGTTATTGTTATTATATATGCTACTAAATTCACTAACATGTTACCTAAAATTGTCATCTCCAAATTAAAACAGTGATTGAGTCTGGCTCAAGCGAATGAAAACGATCCTTTTGCGCCAATACTATAAGGTTCGAAATAATGTATTGAGATAGAATAGATCAATGATCATTTAGTTATTTAATCGGTTATTGGGGAAAAAAAACTGCATCTGCTTCCCCTATTATATAACCAGTCCCATTTATCTTTAAAAAAAATACATGTTGTTCAAAACAAAGTGGGAGTTGAACATGTTGACTAGACAACGGGTCAACTTTGAATTTGGTTGTCAAGATCATAATCTAATAAGTATGCATTTAGTAGATAACTTCATACTTCCCAAGTCATATTAGATTTTATTTTAATTTGCTACTAATACTAATGGTAAATATCATTTATTGTTCTTGCTACAAATATGTTGGCTAAACATGCTATAAATAGAAAACAAAGGAAACAATGTTATCATCAAACACCTACACATATCATTTTCAAGTAACTTGTCTAACGTTAGACCAATTGTTTAGATATGGTTTACAAAGTGATGACTTTTCTTCTTACCGTCATAGTGATAGGACTTTGTAAGTCTTTTCCCCTTTAAATTGCACATGTTTTTCAAATTTTTCGATACGTGAATATCGCACACTCCTCTTGATTTTACTCCAAGTTCATTTTGTAGAACTTACTGTATGTAGAGTATAATATTTATTTATTTATTTATTTTAACATTTTTTTAGTGGATTGAGACATGCATAGTGGGGCAAAAGTAGTAAATGAAAGACTTCCTCGTATATATGTTGCACCAACTGAAAGATAATAATTAAGCTTTTTCAATTTACTTAAATCAAATATGAAAATGAAATTAAAAATACTTTAATTCTTTCAAGATAATTAAAATATATTAAAAAAATATTTGACAAATATAAAAGCATTCACCCCATAAATCATTATATATTAGAAAGTTATCCTAAAAATAAGAAGAAATACTTATACATTAATATCCTAAATATTAGATTTAAAATAAGTAAGGTTATTTCGGTATATACTAGATTTTGTTAAGAAGATTTTTGGTAAGAAGAAAAGTCAAAACTACTTATATTTTTGGGGAGAAACAACTTTTTTTCAAAAAAAAATCTTGGCCAATCACCTCAAGTTGAAAAAAGAATATTTTTTGAGAAAAAAACACTTTTGACCCAAGGAGAAACTTGGCAAAACAGACAAATACATTATTTATTATTTATGGTAACTCCAGTCATATCTAATTGTTTGTTTCAAGGTTTTTTTGTGAATCAGCATAGATAAAGTTTTTGTTGTATAGGGAAAAGAAAGATTTGCATGTATATATTTAATATACATTGCTCACTGTGGTAAAGCCTTTATTTCGTCAACTATAATTATAAATTTTAAAAATTGGAAGGTGTTTCACCAAAGATTGAAGCAAGGAATGTGAGCTATTGTTGTTGCAAGACAGATGCAGATTGTAAGGAGACTTGTGGTGCATCCCCCATCTATCGTTGTTCACTTGGTTTATGTGCTTGCTCAAATTACGGGCCTTCTCAAAAACAAGTTGCAAATACTAATGAGGGCACAATTGCAGAACCAAAACTTCATGGGCCAAAAATAGAAAAAGAACAATAAAAGCTGGAACTGATGTTCAGTCTTTGATCATATGTAACTTACGACAAGGCATTAGCTAAATAACAAAACTTTCTATTTCTATATATTTTACCTTCTCATTCTCTTTCTATCGATTTCTTATTAGTAATATTCTTTTGGTTACCTGGTTGAAGGTGACCGGGACTTTTGATCTTAAGAATTCCAAACAAAATATATAATCGTTTTAATACATATAAATATATATATAAATTTTGCCAAAGTTAATAGGTCTGATGACCCTTCTTCTTAAAGTATAGGTCCGCCTTTATTTACATGATGTTAAAAAAAAAAAATTCAAATGCCACGACAAAAGAAGTTGTATCGGCGAAGTCAAGGCGGCACGGATTATTTAATGTTCGACAGTTTAAGAATTAATCCTTTAATATTAAAAGATAAAATTAAATATTAAAAAATTTTAAAGAGCGTTATAGGTCATAATTTTTGGAATTAAATATATTTGGAAAGTATATGAAACATTACAGTCAGGAAAATCGATGAAATTGCTGACCACCATTAAGAACATAACTAAAACATCTAAGTTAAGGAAGCTAATGCAATTTTCTAAAAAAGAAGAGCCATTCTAGAAAAATGAACATACTAAAAATACTATAAAAAAAAGAAGAAGAAAAGGGTGCGGTATGTCTAAATTAGACAATATAAGTGAAAGCAAGCCAACTCGTCCAAATCTGTGTCTAAATGAAATAATCAAAAAGTTTGGATGGAAAGGATTACATAAATAACTTAAATGGGCTCATAAGAAAACTTAAAATAATGAGAAATTCTTTTTATATTGGAATGATATGTGTTAAACCACCTTCTATTTTAATGTAAAAATGGATAAAGATGTACAATCTAATATAGAGTGGACACTATTTTTAAAAGAAACTGATAGAGGATTGAATTAGCTAATTATATCATCAATTAATATAGGTTGAAAGATTATCACCTAATTTAGTTAGGCAAGGCAAATCTATTGATTTGAGTGCCTTTCTGAATTATTAAAGAACTTGGTTCTTTACTTTACTCCTTAAGCGTAAGCGAAAAAAACAATAAAATAAACACAACAATTTTTACTTGAAAAATCATTAGGTTTAAAGGTGCAAAAATCAAGACCTACTACGTAGGATTTTAACTTCAACTTCACTAAAACAAATTAGCCAAATGTATCAATTATAAGACTTGTGAATCAATACCCTCCAGTTCTCCTACTTCAACTATTTAACTTACAAGTTACTCTAACTTGCAAACTCAAACAATTACTCCAACTCACTGATTATGTATGACACTTGATTACAACTCGATTTCCTAAAACACATTCACTAACTGACTCAAGAAGAATACTAAGAGTAGTAATCGACTTGAGTGTTGAAAATGTAGTTCCACGGTTGATGTGCAAAAGGATAGACTCCATGGTCCAAAAAGATAGTACTTAAGTTTACTTAGCTCAGAAATATTTTAGGAGTCCTATGCATAGTCAACTTCTCATTTGATAGGACTCCTACAGTTCCAAGAACTCCACCATTCTTGTAACTCTTGTCTATCACTTATACAAGCATATCTTCTTAGACAACAAACCTTTTCACGTTAGCAACCTTCTTCTACCAAACTCGGCCTCAAGTAACTTTGTAAAAAGGTTATTGTCTTGTAAGAACCTTCAATAACAACCTTGAGCACCTGGTTCTTGGAGCATTTTATCAGCTACCTTGAGGACTTGGTTCTTAGAGCATTTCCTCTGGACAAACTTTATTAATCATCAAAACCCCAATACTCAATAAATTACCCTTTTTTGATGATGACAAACTTTGTGCGCATAAACCAGATAATCATCTCATCACAATAGCAGTAGCACACAAAACACAATATGACCTAATTTAGAGCAAGTACATCATGTATACAACAAGTACATCAAGCACCCCCAACTCTATCTTTCCCCTTTTGGCATCATCAAAAAAAAAAAAAGATGTTAGACAATCCAAGCACAGTTAATTCAAGAATTATGGCCATTGAGGCTACATCACAAGCTCAAGAAATATCAAAGACAAATAAACTATGCTGATGATAAAACTATGTGAGAAGCATGAAAATAACATAAAGAGAGTGCATTAAGTAGTGCCAAATTAAGCCCATGGACTTGAATAAAAATATTGGAATAAAATAAACTGAAACAACCTGCAACCTACTTATAACTAAAATAAGAAAAAAAATTGCACCACTGGGTTAACAAAACAAACTGTAGACAAAGGGTAAAGGACCAGGATCAGGGTTGAGAAGAAGAGGGGGTCAAGACTTTCACAAGGGTAGCAATTTGTTGGGCATGGACTTCTCTGTCTTTTCTGAGCTCCTCCTTAAGTTGTCTAGCTTCCTTCCTCAGCTCATCATAGTCTTCTCTAAGCTTAGTATTCTCCTCAAGAGCCAGCTCCAACCTTTTAGAGAGCTCAGCTGCCCTGTTGCTGCCAGGTAAGATAGCAGAACATGTTGGCCCTCTAGCCTTGATCTCCTCATAGCCACACTACTTGAGTGTAACAACATCCATCACATCATTGTGATTCCCAAACTTTAGCTCAGGCAAGGCAATGTTAAGCTTGTCAAACAGCTCAGTTAGCATGAAACCATAAGGCATAGCATGCTTAGGCTTGGAGGTGTTTGCAGCCCTTGTCATGTGCTGAATCATCAGACTGAGAAGGCTTATGGCTCTATTTATATCCAGTAGTTCCATCACAACCATGTCAAGTAGGGTAGCTTCATGCCTCCTCATAGATCTCTGCAGTATGCAGGAGTTCACAAAGTGAAACAGTAGTATGTGAAAAGGAGTCATGTCAGTCTTTTTACACCTTCTGGGGAGCATCCAGCTCAAACTTTTGAGAAAATTTCCTAGTAACTACAATGTCTGTGTCCAAATCATTGTCTATAGCTGGCCACTTCTTCTTCAGATAATTGTCAAATCCTAGGGAAGGAATGTTTAGTAGTAGCTCAAACTCTTCAGCATCAAACTCCATATCAAAATCCCTTACAGAGCTCATGACCACCTTGCCATCGAATTGGAAGTTTGCATAAAACTGAACTACAACAGGCACACACACAGGGGAAATGGCTTAATAAACATATATCTCCATCCCTGCAGTTCAAGCTTTTCAACCAATTGGGTCATATCTTTCTCATCTGTATTTGTAAGTATTTTCCCATTCAACACTTTTTATTATTAAATTCAGTCAGCTTGTCAATAACAACATGTATATCCCTCTTCTTCTTTCCTTTACTGGCCTTCTTAGATGTGGCAGTTGACTTGGTAAGTTCAACATCAGTCCTTTTTACTGCTGGTTTCTTGGCCTGCAAAGAAGGATCAGACTCATCCTCTTCATCTAGCTCAACTACATGTTCAACAATAGGAGTTTGCTTTCTTGTTTTCTTGGAACCTCTGGATTCCTTGATCATCTATTCATCAACAGACTTTTTTTTTTGCTCCTGGTAAGAGGAGTCCTAGCAGGAAGAGCCACTTCTTTTCTTGTCAAAAGAACTGATTTTGTAGATCGCACATGGGTCTTCTTTCCCCTTTCCCTACTTCAGACAAAGGCAAATCATCTTCATCACTACTGACCTCCTCTTCTCCAACAAAAGGAGTTAACAAAGGCCTAGGTTCTTCACCCCTTTCCTCTCCACAAACTTCTTCTAAATGGGCCATGACTTGTTCTCAATAGCTATAGAGCCTTCAGATTCCTCACTAATATTTTCTTCCTCACTCTCAGATTCCGTCGCCTCACATTCACTTGCTTTTTCATTTTTATTACCCTCATTCTCCAAGTCACCTTCTCCTTCACTTTCTACCTCACTCCATTTTTCCTCACCTGAGTCCCCCCTCCCC
>MCJB01048028.1:17135-55207 GCA_002018475.1 Nicotiana obtusifolia
CTTCTTCTCATCAGTACTATGAGCTACTTCCTGAACCTGATGATCCTCATGAGTGGCTACTTCACCTCCCTCTCCATCAGCTTCTTCATCATCCTCAATAAGCCTCTTTATCCACTGGTTCTTTCTCACCTTCCCCCTCAACCACAGGTGTAACATTCGCGGTGTCCATAATTTCCTTCTGAGTTACAACTTCAATTTCTACAGTAGTACCCTCTACATGTGGTTTGTCACTCATGGGTGGAACAATTTCCAAGGGACCAACCTCAATAGCGAAAACTAGAACATCAAGCTTTAATGGAGGTAATTTTACTAGATCAGTCGTGACAGATGCATATTCCCGAGCCACAGCTTCCTTAACTACTATTTCCCCCTTAGTAGTAGCACGAATCACCACTTTGTCACTCTTAATTGATTTCCTTGATGTAGCTTTGATCTTAGTAGGTTTGGAGGTGATTTTGGGAACAGGTGCAGGTGCATAGGCAGGTGGTTTTGGAGATGAAGGTCCAGTAGAGGTGGAAATTACAGGTGCAACTGTAGCACGGGACGATGGTGTAGGTACAGTAGAGGGTATGGGTGGGGATGCATTAGGTGTGGGTGCAAATTTACTGGTTGATTTTACACTTTTCTTAGGCTTGGGCTTCATGATTTTGGGTTTTGCTTCAGTTTTAGATGAAGATATTGCCTTAGAGGGAGTTTGGCTTGACTTAGTCATGGTGATGAAAGAACAAGGGAATTTTTTATCACGACTTGGAATCCCAACCTCGGGGTCGTGATGGTGCCTAACATCCACTTGCTAGGCAAACCGACGTGAAATAATTAATTAACCAATTTTTAACAGTTAAAATCACGATAATGATATTCAACGAGAAATAAAAGCCAAGTCTAACACAGTGCTAATATAAACCACGTGATAATATCTACTCCCAGAAATTCGGAGTCACGAGTACACGAGCAACTAGAAGTCTACAAAAAAAATCTGAAATAAATACAACTATTCAAAAGAGATAAACAGTAAAAGTGGAAAATAGAAGGGGGCTTCACGTTCTGCGGACGCCGGCAGATCTACCTCGAGTCTCCGTGTGAAATGATCAGAGCTGACGCACTTCAAGCACCGTTGGGACCAATACTTGTATTTGCACAAGAAGTGTAGTATGAGTACAACTGACCCAATGTACTCCGTAAATGTGGAGCCTAACCTCGACGAGGTAATGATGAGGCTATGACAAGACACCTACCTAATTAAACATGTACAAGTGTATATAAAGCAGCAACATAACAAGAAGAGTGATAAAATGCTAATTGGGAGGGAGCATGCGAAAAAGGGGAAGATATAGTAAATAGGGGGAATATGAAATCACGAAATAACCAAGTAAATTACCAAAATCGAAAATCAGTCAAATCAATGATATGAAAATGGCACATCATCACTCTTCGTGCTTTTACTCTCGTCCTCGCCATGCAATAATATGAATATAATGGAACGACATCACCCATCGTGCTTTTACTCTCGTCCTGACCATGCAATAATATGAATATAATGGCATGGCATCACCCTTCGTATTTTTACCCTCATCATCACCATGCAATAATATAAATCCGATCAATAAAAAATACAGAGAATGATTTCACTTCAAATATGGTGCCAAGATATCAAACGTCAATTTCCAAAATATTCAACATCATTGAAATAAGCAATAAATACGAAACGAATAATTAAGGAGGTAATAATCTGATCTAAGCATGGATAACATAATTAACGAAACAACAAAATATAAAGAACCAAGTTCCACCCGCATGCTTTAACCCAATGACAACGCATATGTACTCGTCACCTCACATATACGTTGTCCCCACACATAAAACATGTAGCAAATAGACCAACAAGTCTTATTCCCTCAAGTCAAGGTTAATCACGACACTTATCTCGCTTTATTATCAAAGAAATCAACCAACCACGGCTTTACCTTTTGAACGAGCCTCCAAACCAATTGGATCTAGCAAATTATCGATCAAATGATTCAAAATAAGCTTTAGAAACTAATCGTCAATGAAAAAAGTCCAATTTTGATTATTTTCTAAAAAGCCAACAAAAGCTAACCTCAGACCCACTTGGTCAAAACCTGAGGTTTAGACCAAATCCCGATTACCCATTCACCCCCGATCCTGGTTATGTGATTTGTTCAAAATCCGACCTCAATTTGAGGCCTAAATCTCAATTTTACAAAAATTCCTAATTCTACCCAAATCCTTAATTTCTACCATGGAAATCCTAAATTTGATGCTGAAATCTCATGAAAAGTAATGGGTAAATGAAAGGAAATGGATTAGAGTCACTTACCAATGAATTTGAGAAGAAAAGTCTCTTTAAAAATTGCCTGTAGAGTGTTTAGGGTTGAGAAATTGTGTAAAATAAGCTGAATCCCGTTTTTTCCCTCTTTTACCCAGCTGTAGATGTCACAATTGCCATGTCTTGTTGGCAATTGCGAACATCGAAAATGCGAGACAGGTCGCAAATGCGAACCCTGTCTCAGAAGCCCCAAAAGTCGCAAATACGACTTTTAGCTCACAAATGCGAACAACCCACCTTTGCAAATGCAGAAGTATTCTTCGCGAATGCGAAGATTTCCCCTTAGAGCTCTAAGTCGCAAATGCGACTTTGTAATCGTAAATGCGATGTCTGACTGTTCGCAAATGCGAACCTATTTCTCGCAATTGCAAGATCATCCAGGCCAGGCCTCTGCTCGCAAATGTGATATCTTGATCGCCTTTGCGAGAAAGACCTCGCAAATACGAGATCTGCAGACTACACCAGCAACAGAAGTGCACCAGCTATTCAAACTTCAACCAAACTCATCCAAAACACGTCTGAAACTCATCTGAGCCCCTCGGGCTCCAAACCAAACATGCACACAAGTGTAATAACATCATACGAATTGCTCGCAATCAAAACACCAAAATAGCACCTAGAACTACGAATCAGACATCAAAATGCATGAAATTTTTAAAGAAGTTCAAGAACTTCCAAATTCACAACCGAGCGTCCGAATTCTATCAAATCAACTCAGTTTTGCACTAACATTTGTAGACAAGTTTTAAATAGTAAAATGAACGTATATCAAGTTCCGAAATCGAAACCCGAACCCAGTAGCAATAAAGTCAACATACTGTCAAACTTAGAAATTCTTTAAACCTTCAAAATATTTATTTTCGACAAATCACGTCAAATCAAGTTAGGGACTTCCGAATTCAATTTTGGGCATGCGCCCAAGTCCAAAATCACGATACGAACCATCAAAATCATCGAAATACTGATTTGGGTCTGTTTACACAAAATATTGACCGTGGTCAACTCAAATCATTTTTAAAGTTAAAATTCATGTTTTCTTCAATTTTTTGCATAAAAACTTTCCAGAAAAAGATACTGACCACGCATGCAAATAAAGAATCAATAAATGGAGCTAATCGAGATCTCGAACATGGGAATAAAGGCTAAAACTCAAAATGACCTATCAGGCCATCACATTCTTCACCTCTAAAACAAACGTTCGTCCTCGAACGGACAGAGAAAGGTATCTGGATCGGTGAAAAGGTGTGAGTATCTACTCCGCATATTTGACTCGGATTCCTACGTAGCTACCTCGATCGACTGACATCTCCACTGCACTCTAATAGAAGGATAGCTCTTAGACCTAAAGTTCTGGACCTACCGTGCTAGAATGGCCACCGGCTCCTCCTCGTAAGTCAAATCCTTATCTAATTGGACTGAGCTAAAATCTAGTACATGGGAAGGATCACCGTGATACTTTTGAAGCATGGAGACATGAAACACCGGGTGAACTGCTGATAAGCTAGGTGGTAATGCAAGCTAGTAGGCCACCTCACCAACTCTGTTAAGGATCTCAAAGGGTCCGATATACCTAGGGCTCAACTTGTCTTTCTTCCCGAACCTCATCATACCCTTCTTGGGTGAAACCCGGAGCAAAACCCTTTCTCCAACCATTAATGCAACATCACGAACTCACATACCGGCATAACTCTTCTGCCTAGACCGTGCTGTACGAAGTCGATCCTGATTCACCTTGACCTTTTCCAAGGCATCTTGAACCAAATCGGTACCCAACAACCGAGTCTCTCCTAGCTCAAACCAACCAACTGGAGGACGACACCGCCTTCCATATAAGGCCTCATAATGAGCCATCTGAATACTCGATTGATAGTTGTTGTTATAGACAAACTCCGCAAGCAACAAAAACTGATCCCAAAAACTCCTGAAATCCATACAGATTAAAAAAAATTAGTGGCAATTAAAATGTTTTATACAGGCAATAGAAATGGCCGCCAAAACATTTACTGGCAATCAGTTATTAGGCATTGTAGCTGGCGTCGGCAAAGCCTTTAGCGGCCATTTGTCTAAGTGCTAGTTAAGGGCCCTGTTATGGCCGATAAAAGTCCTTTACTTTTAGCGGAAAATATTGCCGGGAATTATAATGGATACTAAAACTCACCAAAAATTCCACAGGCCCTACCTTTTGCAGCTTTTATTATTGCCGCTAAAACTCAATTTAGTAACTAATAAAAAGAACCCTTTTGGTAAAAAAAAATATAATGGCCACTAAAGTTATCCTTGAATTCACCTTTATTCATTTACTAAATAGCTTTTGTTAATATCGACAGAAGTTCATATAATTGCTATTACAATGACCTTTTAACAATTTTTTCTTATTGCAGCTAACTATTAAAAACGAATTTTCACATTTAGTTATTGCCTAGTATGCTTATTTACCTTAAAAATGATACTCTCTTCAAAAATCTTAATGCACTTCATTAATCCACAACAAAAAAAACTACTAATCCATAAATTGAAAGTGTCAACAACTTGTTTTAAACTTGTTAGACAAGCATGACTACTTCACATTTAGATACTAAGCTAGACTATATGCCTGAGTTAAACTTGTTTTAATACAACACTTCCTTTATCGGTAACTCCCCCTCTTCATGACATGTTAATTTGATTCTGTAATGAGCAAAGCTCCCTTGTCTATATGAAGGCACAACCTCACTTGCACTGCCTATGTATAGCTAATTGAATATTGCAAGTATCGATGTTTGACACTATGATCTCATGTTCTTGTCTTAAATTACACCCAGTCCTTTCCCTATTGTTAATTTGAAACTGAACCTGATCCTTAAACCTTGTGAGAAGTCCTTTGTTGATACTGTTTGAACATGATGACCTATTTTAGGATAATATTGTTAGAGATATGACTCTGTCGAGTCCTTAGGAATTCCATGTTGAAATCTGTGAACTTGTAGTCATGTTGAGAGTTTAATCCTGTTTCTGTTGTCTTCTGCAAAAGTGGCTAGTCATAATTGTTTAGTCTGCATCTTTATTGATGAACTTTAAAGTTCTAAGTTGTATTTTCCACCCATGCATGTGCTAGTAGCAAACTAATCAGTCCATAGTTAGTTTGTCAGGGCATGAGCATTTGTATTTGTGTTGCAGCATATTTGAACTCTGTACAACTTATTTTCTCTTCAAATGTATTCTTCTCTAATGTTTGGACCCTTAAAAGTATGTTATGATGCTTCTGATTCTCTCCTGTGTGTGTTCGAAAGTCTGACTTTTAGGTTTACCTGACATGTATTCTTTATTTGGTATCAAATATAATTTGTGTGCTCTTATGTTATTCTATTATGAGGGAAAGTTATTTTTGTGGTAGGTGATGCTATAGAATTTAGTTTACATTGAAAGGGCCTCATTGGCACTTAAACCCATAAGGAAAACATGTTGTTAGTAGTTAAGGGTATTTGAGAGTGGAGTTTAACTCTAGGTTGGGCTTCCCTCCCGGCACAAACATTGCCCTGAGCCTTGAGTCCCCTAGGAACTTTAAAGTGTCGGGGGATTCAAAGGGGGCATCGATCTTGAGTAGAAATTTCTCCTTCGCCCTTAATTCATTAACACCTTTGGTTCTTTAGGGGTTTAGTATTTAATGACAACGAAAGATTTTCAATGCAAATTATTTGCCACATATGACTGCCACATTAGTATAATTTCTCATAGTCTTTGAATATTGATATTTTCTTGTTCCAGTCGTTTATTTATATACGTTTCATACATGGTTGAATATATTGAATACATGGAGTATGTGTCTAATGACTTTCTTTCTCTTTTAGGCATGTACACTCCTTTGGGCCTGCTGAGTTCCTAAGGAACTCAGGCCCAAGTCCCAACCTCGTTGCATTTTTTGGAGAATACAAAGTCAGCGGTAGCCGTATCTCTCTATTTCTGGGCCTACCTTCTCGAGGCCCATCACCAGAGTCCAGCCTTCTTTCCCTTATTTCCTTTGTTATTATTTACTGGTTCCTTAATCTAGTTTACTGCTTCATTACTTTTATTTACTACCTTGTCATTTTATCGTATTTTATTATCATGTATTTAGCACTCATATATATTAGATCATGTACTTTATCTTCATGCTTTAATATCATATGAAACATATGCAAGATTTAAATAATATAGGATATAAAAGGAATTAGTTAGTAACTAATCCTCATTTCGCTAATTCTAATTTTGCCGTATCATTATAATCTCATCGCTCCCTTGCTTTTTCTTAAAAATTCTGAAGCCAAGAATTTAGTCAAAACAGCGCCCCTGTTTTCAAAAAGAAAAATTAGATAAGGATCGCCAGCTTTACTATCAAGAGGTAAAAAGTCCGATTTTATAAAAAGGTGAAGTAATATCGCCCAAAATGGATTTTCAAAGACCGACTCTCTTCAGATTTTAGAAATCAAGGTACATTTAGGTTCACTTTCTTACAAACATCTTTTAGAGTTGTATAAACACTCATTCCCTAAATCAGCTGTTTCATAACTTAACCTCTTTCTATGAGCCTTATAAAATATATAGACCACTTACATACCTATTTCAAAACTCTTTTATGAATTCACATCCCTCTTAAGTCTTACATCTCTTTTTATACACCCTCCCTTAGATATATATAGTAAGTCGTGCTTTTAATAGTAATTAAAGCATTGTATAAATAACTGATCCCTTAAAATTAGTCTAAGTCCTATGGAACTACCTCAGGTAAATTTTAAGGGGTGCCTAACACCTTCTCCTTAGAAGAACAAGAACCCTTACCCATAATCTCACCGGTTTGCAGATCAATAAGGAACATGATTTAGTAATTAAATACCTTTAAATATTAGGTGGCGACTCTCTTTTATCAACAACAGAGAAACCACGAGTTGAATCTTATTTTGTCTAGCGCAAAATAGGGTGTAATATATGTTGCTTGAGCTCTCTTATTCTCAAGATCCAGTGGTTATCACAAACAAGGGAGAAGTCACCATCAAAAGTCAGATATTCTAATAGAAAACTGAATCTTCAATTATAATTGAAAACTACAAGTATGAAAACTCATCTTATAAAAATTGTAGAAACAGGAGTCGAAGCTCATTTTACATGAATAAGGGCTAAGCAGAAAGAAAAAGGAACTCCAACTGCTGCTTGGAGTAGAAAATTACATTTTCATATTGGTAAAAAAATACATGAAAATAAAGTAAGAATATGATGCAACAGGAAATAGCTTTAAGAATATTATTTAATAGAAAATAGTGAACAACTGCTATATGTTGCTCCATTGATTCCAAATGTGAAGTAATACCACAACTAACTAGAGAGAACGAATGTAGGGTAGATAAAAAATTAGATACAAGAAACTTACTCTGAGAGTATCATAATGGTTCCATCCAACCTCTGATAAAAATATGCTCTACCTCGAGCCTCAATACCGTAGACGGGAGGAGAGTAGTAACTTCAGCATAAAATAATAATAATACTATGCATAAACTAATACTTGAGTGCATCAGGAACGACCATCCTCTTCATCTTGGTCATATGGGGATGGAACACCCTCATAAATAAACTATGGGTGTTGTGCCGCAACTTACTTGAGCACATTTTGCTATGTGTAGACTAATATTTGTACCATTAAGCCTAGTTACTAGACATCTAAAAAAGCCAACTGAAAATATTGTACTAAGATTCAAGTCCAAGTTAAAATAATAATTAAAAAAAAAAACTAAGTGATTTAAGAGGTAGAGAAAGAAGCAGATAAAAGAAGAGATAAAATGCTCTACAGAGACAAATCAATAGATGTGAGTTATGTTGTACCCCATCCCTTTTTCTTCAATATCTATGTGATATTTTTCTAAGCAACTCTATTTGTGATATTTTCTTTCTTGTTTTCTCCATCTACTATGCTATATCAGTTCACTACTTCATATATACCTATCAAACTTTTACGTGAAGGGGGAGTTTCACTGTTTCAAATAATGAGAGGATATAATCTTGGTCAGCCAAGTTTACTACACTTTGAATAAATCTATGCATATCTTCATCGTTCAGTCTCCCCTTTAGTTTCGATTATTATTCCAAGTTAAAGTAGAATTAATCCAAATTTATATCTACTTACAAGAATTAATATCAACTTGCACCTAATTCCTTTTCAAACCTTCATTCCAATCATGATAAACCCCATTAACAATCATAATATCAATCATAAATCTAAAGAAAAGAGAGACCCTGTTCTCTTAAATGGAAAGGACAGACATACCACGTTCATAAAATAATCCTATACCTTTTATAATATACTTCTTGTCCAAAGGATTCACTATAAAGATCTCACCTTTGACAAAAACTCTCTTTCTTTCCATTCTCCCGCCTCTCTCTAAATTTGTAGTCCTTATTCCGTAATCTGCAATTAATAACCCACTACAAGTAATAAGGAGTAATCCAATTACCCTTAATAATTTACAGATAAAATATTAAGGTTAATTGTAAAAAGAAGAGTTGGGAATGTGGATTGTGGGACAACAATCGTCATTTTCTCCGTTCATACTTACCACACAATCTTAATCATTTATGAGTCTTTTTATATGGGGATGGATGGTGGCCATCGACGATGCGACAGAGAAGGTGTAGTGGTGGTGAAAAAAGCCTTTACTTTGGGATGGTGGCCAGCGATAACAAAAAGAGGGCAGTGGCAATGACAAACTTCGTTTGTATTTTTAAAATATTTTTAAAATTTTTCGAACTTAGTTGTTGATTAGAATTGGAGGGAATAAGTAATTTCAGTGAAAAAAACTGGAGGGAAAGCTAAAATAATAACTAGCAGCTTTTAAGAAATGTCTTTTAGTGGTTACTGATTTTTATCGCTAGTAAAAACGTATGCAATACTGACTAATCTGCAATTGCTGTTAGCATTTGGGTTTTGGAATCATTTACCGGACATTAACTTATTGACGCTAATTAATTGCCACTAAAAGTCATTTTTGTTGTAGTGACAACACAAGCGTGAAGCATATCCTCCAATATCTGAATGGTGCGATCGGACTATCCATCCATCTGGGGGGTGAAATGTTGTACTCAACTCAACCCATGTGCTTGAATCACATTGTACGGCCCTCCAGAAGTGCAATGTGAACTGCGTGTCCCGATAAAAAATAATTGACACTGGCACACCATAAAGACGAACAATCTCACGGATATATGTCACGACCTAAAACTCAAGATGGCGGGATGGAGCCTATCATTGTATTAGGCAAGCTGACATCCAAAAATAACTACACATTTTTAAATTGAAAACAAAGTGAAACAGGTTTAACAGTAATAACTCTCGTAATTAACCGATAACGAAAATACCACAACTCAATACAAAATTTCCCAAGATTCGGGTGTCACAGAATACATGAGCATCTAAATAACAATATAGTCTAACTGCTAAAAATAATTGTCTAGAAGGATAGAACATTGCTAAAATAAAAGAAAAGAAGGAGAGTCGAGGTATGCGGACACCAAGGCGGCTACCTCAATAGTCACCAAATAGATGCAACTCCAAATCTAGCAATCACTGTGTCCAGAAGTACCTGGACCTGCTCACGAAATGCAGGGTGTAGTATGAGTACAACCGACCCCATGTACTCAATAAGTAACAGGACTAACCTTGGGCTGAAAGAAGTGACGAGCTCAGAAAGGTAAACATATAGACATGTTTTCAAGTAATTAACAGTTTAAGCTCAACATGGATAAAATATTCCAAGAATGACTTATATGGGGAATGTTACATCTTTATATCTACATGGCAAAAGTGCATGCCACAAGTAATACATCACAATGATAACCTCACGTATCCACACTCTCAGAGTACTCAATCAGACTGTCTCAACTCTCACTCATCACACTCAGCCACTCAGCACTATACGATACATGCGCTCACTGCTGGTATGTCAAACTACGGAGGGGTGAATCCTGCATAAGTGCTAATAAAACCTGTTGCGGCGCAGCACGATACCATCATGAATAAATAATACCTGCTGCGGCGTGCACCCGAACCCCTTATGAATCAATAATACCCGCTGCGGCGTGCAACCCGATCCCGTCATGAATCAATAATACCCACTGCGACGCACAACTTGATCCCATCAATATCACTTATAAACAGGCCCTCGGCCTTACTCAGCCATCAATCTTTCTAGTCTCTCGGCTCACAACACTCATGCAAATCAGCCCAAAACAATGATACATGATGTAACAATAAATGGTAACAGAGACTGAGATATGATATGCAAATGATGAATGTGACTGAATACATAACTGCAATTTAAGCAAATAACTCAACAGCAAAAGAACGACCTCTGTGGGTCCCAACAGTACCAACATATAGCCTAAACATGATTTCTAACATAAATCAGAGCTCAAATTCTCTGACACATAGTAAACATGAATAATAGCAAGATTAGGTGACTACACAGTTCCACATAATCGACCGAGTCACAATTACTACGGTACACGCCCACAGCCCATCGCTTAGCATGTGCGTCACCTCAACACCAACCACATAACACGTATTTCTGGGATTCACACCCCCAGAACCAAATTTAAAAGTGTTACTTACCTCAAGTCGTGCAAATCCCTGCTCCAACAAGCCTTTGCCTTGCAAATCGGCCTCCGAATGATTCGAATCTAGCCACAAACAACTCAATACAATCAACACAAGCAGTAGGAATCAATTTCATATGATAAAGCTAAGTTCTTTAACAAAAGTCAACCCCGAGCCCACGTCTCGAAATCCAACAAAATTTACAAATTCTGAACACTTATTCAATAACGAGTCCAACCATAACAAAATTACTCAATTCTGACATCAAATCGTCACTCAAATCCCCAAATCTTACTCTCCAATCCCTAGTCCAAAATTTCCCAAATTCCACCTTAAAAACACATAATCTAGGTGGAAAATTGAATGGGTATTCAATATTAATAGATAAAAAATGACCAAAAGTCGCTTACCTCTTGAAATCTAGTGAAAACCCCTTCATAAATCGCCTCAATCCGAGCTGTCAAAATCCAAAAATGAAGAAATAACTCTAACCCTCGATTTTTGTATTCTGCCCAGGCTTCTTCGCACCTGCGACTCTGCTTCTACGGAAAAAAAAAGGTTCGCTCTTGCAGAAATCACTTAGGAACCCAACCAGCCGCATCTATTAAACCGATTTTATGGTCCACTCCTCGCTTTTGCGCATCCGCTACTACGAATTCCCATCCGCTTCTGCGAAGCCAGCCACATCTACCAAACTCCGCATCTGCGGGCTTGCAGATGCGGAAGATTTTCGCGCACCTGCGACCACTGCCTATCACCCACAAGACCGCACCTACGATGCCTTACTCGCTTTTTTGGTCTCACAGGTGCGATCGCACCAGACCTGGAGTCCTTCAGCAATTTCTTCAAGTCCAAACTCATTCTGATTTCAACCCAAATCACTCCCAAGGCTCCCCGGACCCCATCCAATCATACCAACACATCCCAAAACACCATAAGAACTTAGTCGATGCCTCAAATCACATCAAACAACATCAAAAACACGAATTGCACCACAATTCAAGCCCAATGAAACTAATGAATTTCATAATTCTACAATTGATGCCGAAACCTATCTAATCAACTCCGATTGACATCAAATTTTGCAAACAAGTCATAAATGATACAACTGACATATTCCAACTTCCGGAACAAAAATCCGAGTCTGGTAACAATAAAGTCAACTCTTAGTCAAACTTCTCAACTCTCCAAATCTCAACTTTTCCAACTTTCGCCAATTCAAGCCAAAATCACCTACGGACCTCCAAACAATTATCCAGACATACTCCTAAGTCCAAAATCACCATACGGAAAACCATCAAAACTCCATTACAGAGCCATTTACACATAAGTCAACATCCGGTCAACTCTTTCAACTTAAGCTTCCAACCTTGCGACTAAGTGTCCCAACTCATTTCAAACATCCCCGGAATCAATGAGGATAAAATAAGCAGTAAATAGGGGGAACATGGCTATTATACTTAAAACAACCGTCCAGGTTATCACATTTATGCACTCTCAATCCACACTCAATAATGAGTTAAAGAGGTAGTTGGAAGAACAGTACCCAACTATGAGTCGAGGTCAATTTCCTCAGGGAACTAAGAATGGGTGTTAGAGTGTACATTTGATGCATGTATAAAAAATAGCTTAAATACACTTCCAAACAAGTTGGTTTTGTAAATTATTTCTAAAGAATATACTATCAATGATTAACTAGAGAAATGGAACTAGAAATTGATTAATTATTTTTGGTTGTTTTCAAATAGGTAAAAGGCCTAGGTATGTAACCTTCGCCTAGGCGTTAGCCTAATAGGTTAATTACGTTAACACTTTTTTTAGTGATTAGGGTATATTATAGCTCTCAACTCTAAGTTACCCACTCGATACCTCTAGGTCATAGAGTGAGTTTGCCCAATTTGGCTTCCTCAAGCCCAAATGGGTATCAAGCCAAATAGTTGATATGAGCTCAAGTCGGATTTTTCCTATCCCTAGTTCAAACCCTTTAATTAGACTAGTCAAATCCTTAACTATCCCGATTTCTTGTTAGACAAGCTTTCCTAGACTAGGTCCCTCTTTCTCAAGTAAAGACCAAGTCAAAAAGGCATGAATCAATATTTACAACCATTAATTCTAAAATTAAGCATGAACAAGGATAAATAATAAACACCCAATCGTAGACAAGCATTAGATTAACTACCCATAAGGTTTATACACCACGGTTAGGTTACAACCCTAATAAATGACTAGCTACTCATAGTAAAAATAAAAAAATTAAAAAAAAGAAGAAACACTAATTAAAGCCTTAAATATAAAATTAAAATGATAAACTATTGTATTCTTAACCCAAATTAGTCACAAATTACCTAAAGTGGTAAACTACAAAGGCTACAGCTCAAAAAACTACAAACTTTGACCTAAGAAAAGTAATTCCTGTCTATTTATAGTGGCCCAAAATTCACTAACAAAAACGCTTTCGAGAGGTTCTGCGGCCACATAATTCCATGTGCAGTCTGCACTTTGCTCGAGTCTGCAAGTTGAGGAATTTTGCGATCGCACCATTTGATCTGCGGCCGCACTTCAGCTTATACGGCCGCACAATTCCATCTGCGGTTCGCACTTCTGGCAAGGCTTTAATCTTGGTCGTTTTGCACACAATTGCATGTGCAGTCCAGCTAGTCTGGTCAACACATAATCTCTCCACCATCTTTTGGCGGAACCGATCATCTAGAACACTGTAAAGTCGATCACATTGGTCTCAACAATACCCATGTTGCACAATACCTCGTGGCAATGGTCCAAGTAGTCCTGTGGGTCCTAAGAAGGTGCACCATAGGGAAGAGCTTTGTGAACTTGTCCAATCTCATCAATCCCTCACTAGACATCACGAGCCTCTCTTCGGTCTGTGCAGCAACAATCGGCTGAACTACCCCAATTGGTTGGACTACTGGAGTCTGATATATAGGAGTCATCTGCTCCGGAGTGTGAGTAGTAGGAGTCTATGCTCCTCCCCATCCTGAGAGACCGCGGGTGCCACCAGAAATACACTAGTATAGGCCACACTCTCCATAAGGCCTGCCAAGCAGACTAGTACATCTGAAGCACTGGAGTGACTATAAATCCCTTCGGGACCCCAGCTGGTCCAACTGGTACTATTTGGAGCTGGGATCTGCTCCTCATGCTCTATCTAAGGCTCCACTGTAGGTACTGCTGCTCAAGCTCTAGGCTGAGCTCTGCCGCTGCCTCGGCCTCTGGCTCGACCTCGGCCTCTACCCCTGGTAGTGGCTGCAACAGGCGACTCCGGCTCCTGCCCAGTTGTAGATGTTGTACGTGTTCTCACCATCTGCGAGAGAACAAGAATGGAATGATTCAAACATCAATGATAGAATAAAATCGCACGATGGGGAAAGAAAGAAGTGATATTTTTCTTAAAACTCCATAGCATCTAGAAGATAAGTACATGCGTCTTCATACCAATCCTCCAGACTCTACTAAGCTTGCTCATGACTCATGAGACCTAAGCAATCTAGTGCTCTGATACCAACTTGTCATGACCCGAAAACCCAACTTCGGGGTCGTGATGACGCATAATGATATTCAACGAGAAACAAAAGCCAAGTCTAACATGGTGCTAATATAAACCATGTGAAAATATATACTCCCAGAAATCTGGAGTCACAAGTACACGAGCAACTAGAACTCTACAAACAAAGTCTGAAATAAATACAATTGTTCGAAAGAGATAACATTAAAAGTGGGAAATGGAAGGGAACTTTAAGGTCTGCAGAAAGCCAGCAGATCTACCTCGAGTCTCCGAGTGAATGATTCGAGCTGATGCACCTCAAGCACCGCTGGGACCAATACCAGTATCTGCACAAGAAATGCAGAAATATAGTATGAGTATAATCAACCCAATGTACTCCATAAGTGTCGAGCCTAACCTCGACGAGGTAGTGATGGAGCTATGACAAGACACCTACGTAATTAAACCTGTACAAGTGTATATCAAGTAGCAAAATAACAAAAAGAGTAATAAAATACTAACTAGGAGGGGACATGCGAAAAGGGAAAGATATAGTAAATAGGGCAAGTATGAAATCACGAAATAACCAAGTAAATCACCAAAATCGGAAATCAATGATACGAAAATGGCACGGCATCACCCTTTGTGCTTTTACTCTCGTTCTCACCAGGCAATAATATGAATATAATCACACGGCATCACCCTTCATGCTTTTACTCTCATCCTCATAATATAATAATATGAATGAAATGACACGGCATCGCCCTTCGTGCTTTTACTCTCGTCCCCACCATGATATAATGGCACGGCATCACCTTTGTGCTTTTACCCTCGTCCTCACCGTGCAATAATATGAATCCGATCAATAAACAATACGGGGAATGATTTAACTTCAAATATGGTAGCAACATATCAAACTTCAATTTCCAAAATATTCAACATCTCTGAAATAAGCAATAAATATGAAACGAATAATTAAAGAGGTAATAATCTGATCTAAGCATGGATAACATAACTAACGAAACAATAAAATATGAAGAAACAAGTTTTACCAGCATGATTTAACCCAATGATAACGCATAAGTACTCACCACCTCACATATACGTCGTCTTCACACATAAAACACGTCGCAAATATACCAGCAAGTCCTATTCCCTCAAGTCAAGGTTAACCACGACACTTACCTCGCTCTGCAATCAAAGAAATCAACCAACCACATCTTTGCCATTAAGCCTCCAAACCAACCAAATCTAGCAAATTATCGATCAAATGGTTCAAAATAAGCTTTAGAAACTACTCATCAATGAAAAAGGTCCAATTTTGATCGTTTTTGAAAAAGTCAACCTTGGGCCCGCTTGGTCAAGACCTGAGGTTCGGACCAAAATTCAATTACCCATTCGCCTCTGATCCCCTTTTGTGATTTGTTTCGAAATATGACCTCAATTTGAGGTCTAAATCTCAATTTCATAAAATTTTTCAATTCTATCCAAATTCTTAATTTCTACCATGAAAATCTTAAATCTGATGTTGAAATCTCATGAAAAGTTATAGGTAATTGAAAGAAAGTGCATTAGAGTCACTTACCAATGAATTTGAGAAGAAAAGTCTACTAAAAAATTACCACTAGAGTGTTTAGGGTTGAGAAATGGTGTATAATAAGCTAAGTCCCGTTTTTCCATCTTTTACCCAGCTGCAGATGTTGCAAATACGAACATCCCAAATGGGTGACAATGGTCGCAAATGCGAATCCTGTCTCAAAAGTCCCAGAAGTCGAACAACCCACTTTCAAAAATACGGCAGTATTCTTCGCAAATATGAAGATTTCCCCTCAGAGCACTAAGTCGCAAATGCGATGTCTGACAGCTCGCAAATGCAAACCTATTTCTCGCAATTGCGAGATCACGCAGCCCAGTGCCCAGCTCGCAAATGTGATATATTGATCGTAAAAGTGAGGCTCGCATTTGCGAGGCACACCTTGCAAATGCAAGATCTGCAAACTACACCAGCAACAGAAGTGCACCAGTTATTCAAACTTCAACCAAACTCATCTGAAACACGTTTAAAACCTCATCCGAGTCCCGCGGGCTCAAAACCAAACATGCATACAAGTGTAATAACATCATACGAACTCACTAACGCAATCAAAACACCAAAATAACACCTAAAACTATGAATCGGACATCAAAATGCATGAAATTTTCAAAGAAGTTCAAGAACTTCCAAATTTACAATCGAGCGTTCGAATCCTATCAAATCAACTTCATTTTGTACAAAATTTTGCAGACAAGTTTTAAATAGTAAAATGCTAGGTTCTCTTTTGTTGACAAGGATTTTTAGCAATGTTTATGGTACTGTATTATCATAGAAAATAGGAACACAATCAACAAAAATACCATAATCCTTTAGCCATTGTCTTATCCATAGCAATTGAGCACAACAGGATGCTACTGCCACATATTCTGCTTCAGCTATAGATAAAGCCACTGAATTATGCTTCTTTGTTCCCCAAGACACTAGGCAAGAACCAAAAAAGTGTAGTGTTCCTGAAGTGCTTTTCCTGTCAACATGAAACCTTGCATAGTCTGTATCAGCATACCCAATTAGATCAAAGTTGTATCCTCTAGGATACCATAGACATAGATCAGGAGTCCCTTTTAAGACATCTGAGTATTCTTTTGATAGACTTCAGATGAAAGTCTTTGGAATTTGCCTAAAATCTTGCACACAATCCCACACTGAATATAATATCAGTCCTGCTTGTTGTAAGATACAACAGTGATCCAATCATTCCTCTATACAACTTTCGTTTCACACTTTTCCCTTCTTCATCAAGGTCTAGCTTGGTTGCGGTGGCGATGGGAGTATTAATCGACTTGGAAGAGTCCATATTGAATTTTTTTCAGCAGTTCTTTAACGTATTTTTATTGATGGATCATGGTTTCAGTAGGTTTTTTCTTTATTTCGCAACCCTAAAAAGAAATTCAATTCACCATCATGCTTATTTCAAAATTATTCCCCATCATTTGAGCAAATTCCTTGCACATTATTTCATTAGTAGCCCCAAAGATAATATCATCCATATATACTTGCACAATCAGAAGATTTTTCTCTTTAATCCTCAGAAACAGTGTATTGTCCGTCTTTTCTCTTACAAAGTTATTGTTTAAGAGAAATTTTGAGAGCCTCCCATACGAAGCTCTTGGAGCTTGTTTCAGTCCATATAGTGGCTTGTCTAGTTTGAACATATGGTCAGGGAACTCTTCACTCTCAAAGATAGGAGGTTGTTTAACAAACACTTCCTCCTTCAGGTAACCATTCAGAAATGCACTCTTCACATTCATATGATACAGCGTAAACTCCATGTGTGCAGCAAAAAAATTAGCATTCGTATAGCTTCCATTCTGGCTACAGGAGCAAAGGTCTCATCATAGTCGATTGCCTTCTTCTTGATTGTACCCCTGAACCACCAGTCTTGCCTTGTTCCTTGTGATATTTCCTTGCTCATCTAACTTATTTCTGAACACCCATATGGTACCTATGACAATTCTATTCTTTGGTCTTTGCACCAGGTGCCAAACCTTGCTTCTGTCAATTTGGTTCAGCTCCTCTTGCATGGCTATAATCCAATTTGGATCCTTTAGGGCTTTCTTTATGTTTTTAGGCTCAACCTGTGAGAGGAATGATGTAAGTGCACATAGGTTTCTCAGAGATGACCTGGTTTGCACTCCAACATTAGGATCAAAGATGATGTTCTCAAGGGGGTGTGAGCTCTGATGTTTTCATGGTCTAGCTTGCATGCCTATTTATGGTTCAGCCAAGGAGTGACCCGAATGACCAGTGTTAGCAGTTACAACTTCATCTTTTTATGTAGCAGACAGTGTAGTTCTCTCTTCTACTTGTTCTTCCTTATCACTTTCAACTTCCTTAGGATCCCTTGATCCATTTTGAGATTTTTGTTTAGGTTCCTTAGATGTCTCCTTCGTCAGTGAGCCCTATGTCATAATCTTCATCTTGCAGACCTTTCTCAGCTATGTTGTTAGATTCATCAAAACTAACATGAATATTTTCTTCTACACAAAAAGTTCTTTTATTAAATACTTTGTAAGCTTTACTATGTGGTGAGTAACCCAGGAAGATTCCCTCATCACTTCTGTCATCAAACTTACCTAGAGCTTCTTTGCCATTGTTGTGCACAAAACATTTGCACCCAAAAGCTCTTAGGTGAGTGATGTTGTGCTTTCTTCCTCGAAGTAACTCATAGTAGTCTTCTCAAGAATGGGTCTGACCATGTATCTGTTTAGCAAGTAACATGCAGTATTGACTGCCTCAGCCTAGAAGCTCTTAGGCATTCCACTAGCAATTAGCATGGTCCTGCCCATGTCTTCTAAATATCTATTCTTTCTTTCCACAACACCATTTTGTTGTGGAGTTCTAGGTACTGGGAAGTTATGATCAATGTCATGATTACTACAGAACTCCTGGAATTTAGAGTTCTCAAACTTAGTCCCATGGTCTGTTCTTATACTTGAAACATCACAACCCAATTTTTGTTGAATCATTCTAACAAACACACAAAAAATATCAAAAGTTTCATCTTTAGATGCTAGAAACAAGTCCATGTGTACCTAGAAAAATCATCAACAATGACAAATACATACTTCTTGCCTCCCCTGCTCTTCACTCTCATTGGTCTACATAGGTCCACGTGAAGGAGTTCCAGGGGTTTAGAAGTACTGACAACCTTTTTAAATTTAAAAGATGACTTTACATGTTTCCCTCTAACGCAATCATCACACACTTTGTCTGATGTGAACTCAACTTTTGGCAGTCCAAGACCAGGTCCTTTGATGCCAATTTGCTGAGTTGAGATAGACTGGCATGTCCCAGTCTTCTATGGCATAATAATGGGTCATCTTTCACTACACTTAAACATGTATGCTGACTCTGAGGAAGAGACGTAATAGATATCTTGTAGATATTGTTACGTCTCTTGCCTTCCAAAATAACTTCATCAGTATCTAGCTTTGTGGCAATGCAGATTTTAGAATTAAACTTTACCTCATTGCCTTTATCACACATTTGAGAAATGTTGAGAAAATTATGTTTAAGACCCACTACATAGTACACAACTTCTATAGCATGAGAGAGTGACTTACCAACCTTACCGATACTTGTTATTTGTCCCTGTTTACCATTTCCAAATGACCACTCCCTCCTTGGAAAGCTGTCGGTGAGAGGAAGTTTTTCTTTTCACTAGTCATATGTCTTTAGCATCCACTGTCTAGATACTAGTCTTGATTGTTTCCTCTTACTTTAGCCTACACCAGAAATCACAAGTTAGTCTTGGGAATTCAGACAAACTTGAGTCCCTTTTTATTTGAAAAATGATGAATTAGATCTCTTCTTGCCTAGAAGGGAAGAGTATTGACAGTTCTTTTATTATTAATCTTAATCCACTTAGTTTGGACAAAGGACTTGATTGTGGGTTCTTCTTCCTTTTTCACATTTTTAAAAAGGCCAAAGGTGTTCTTAAACTGAGCGTAAATTTAAGCAGGGCAAGTATCTCTTAAGTGTCCTACCTTCCCACAGTGTATGCATATCTTGTTGTCAAAAATTCCTACATATTTTGGATCAAACTTGGGTACAGATTTTCTATAGCTAATTCCTGATTTGTTAGTGCTGCAATTATCATTTAGCCAACTTAGTGCATATGAGGATCTATGTCACTTGCTTAGCGTAGATAGTTCATACTTTGTCTTTTCAAGATTTTCCTACAATACTTTATTCCTACAGTCAGCATGACAAAGACTATCTTTAAGCTCTTTTAATTCCTTTCAAGCTTATCTTACAGATCACTCATTACTCTCATACCATGTGCATCAAGAGAATGCTCATTTATAGAAGCGAGTCAAGAACATGGTTCTTAAGATCTTTGACTTGTCTTACAAGATCAGCTTTGTCAAATTCAAGGTTTTTGAGGTCAAGCTTAACACATGAAAGATTGCTTATTAACTGATCATTTCCAGCACTGAACCTATCCATCCCACTCATCATGGTCACTATTATGGCAGTAGCTGATTTTTAGACATAAAATGGATGTTTTCTTTCAAGTTAGAAATACTTACCTAGTTTGTTTCATCTTCAACCTTTGAGTCGCTCATTAACTTCCTCTTCTGTTTGGCTTTCTTCAATTGCCATTAAGCAACTTCAATGTTTTCATATCCAAATTCACTCTCCAAGGTCCTCAATATATCATGAGCAGAGATGCAAAAGGAACTTTGTAGAGAACACTCCTTGTAAACTTCTGTAGAGCAGATCCTTTGCCTTGGCAATTTTCTAGATCACCTGACGATCTTATGCATCATAGTCCACCTCTCTCTTGTTACATTTGTTTCCTTCACTATCTACTTTGGTAGGAATAATTGGTCCATGATTGACAATTATCTATAGATCAAAGTCAGGGGCCTAAAGGAACGTTTTCATACACATTTTTCACTCATCATAGTGGTGTCCATCAAATAACGGAGGTCTTCCAATGTGCATTCCTAGTTGTACCGGAGGATCAGTCTCCATTGTCTGGTGTGCATCTATCATAGCATAAAGACTTATAGTCTCGTCCTCTTTCTCTTCCTCTTTGTCACTTCCATTGTCCTTATGTGCCTCTAGAAAAGCTTACATGGCTTTAGTGAGTCCTTTGCCTAGCATTTTGCCTATGTTTAGGCCCTTTTCTTTCCTTTTTTCCTCTTTTCTCCTTTTTAGCTCTTTCTTTCTCCATTCAATTTCTCACATTGGGCAGTCTTTGACCATGTTGTCTAGCTTGTTGCACTTGTAGCACCCATTGTATGAAGCTTTGTCAATCTACTGATGTTTGTCACTATTTTCTCTCTTAGATGCATTTTTGGAATTCTTCATGAACCTTTTAAACTTAGCAAGCATTGCTAGGTCGAGTTCATCATTGTCAGACTCATCCTTCTTTAGATGTCTTAAGAATCAAGGACTTATCCCTCCTTGGTTCTTCCTTGCACAATTCCAACTTTCTTATCCCATGAGTCTTTAAGTTTTCAATCAACTCGTCCAGTGAAATCTTATCCAACTCCTTTGCTTCCAATATGGCTATGACTTTTAATTCCTATAAAGATGGGAGAATCCTTAGAACCTTGCTAACAAACTCTTCAGAAGTGAATACCTTTCCTGTAACACCCTGAATTTTATAAATAAATAATATGTATTTAGGTGATCTTGTATTTATTGCTAATGTTTTGTCACTTTTCTTAAATTTAATTTTTCTACTTATTTGACTTTAAAAAAAGAGGACATAAAAAAATACTTATTATATCTTATTGGATCCCTGAAATCAATTTTTTTTAACCCATTTGATAAAAATAATATCTATCTTCTTCCCATTTGGGAGATAAACTCTTTATTAGCAAAATCTCTTTCTCTCTTTCTCAAGACGTTTTCTTCTTCTTCTTCTTCTTCTTCTTCTTCTTCTTCTTCTTCTTCTTTCTTCTAGCCCTTTTATTGGAGAACTCTCAATGCACACAAGTACTATTCTCCCACCATATTTGATTACATAAAAGTTTAAGTCTTTATCTTTTAAATATATGGTGGAATGTTATCTTCAAGAATCAAGATGGGTTAAGCTTATTTGAAACCCTAGGTTTGGATTTGTGGAGAAACTCTCTCAAACTTATGGTAAGCTTCTTGTTCAGCATATTTCGGTAAAATTTTTAAGTTTGTTGTTAGAGAATTTGAGATTTTAAAAGTAAGAGATTTAATCCCCTTTTTGAACTGGGCAGCAGTTAGCTTTTTGAGCGTAACTTTTTCTCTAAAACTCGGATTCTAGTGCTTCAAAATTATTTAGAAAGATAAGACATAGATCTACAATTGTTATGAAGACCAAAATGGCTAGTTCTGCTGTCTACTATGTCAAAAGAGGGCTGAAATACATAGCAGAGTAGCTTCCAGATTTTTATAAAAATAGTTGTGACACATTTAGTCCCCCTTTTGATATTCATCATGATTTGGTTTAAACATCTTTAAATTTAATACTTTAAGTGAGAATTGATTACGTGTTTAAGGTACAAGAGACATTCGTTCAAGCTAAGGAGCACATCTTAGAAAAATCGCTCTTTTCTTGGTTTATAAGATCTTAAATCCCTTGATGTCGTTTGAGCTTTAGAAACACAAAAGCTCCAGGGTTTGCTCATAAACTTGAGTGTTTATTTCAAGTTAATTTGTTGAGATATTGTAAGTGATTAAGGTTGGGTGAAATTTTATCTTACTTTAAATTTGTTGTCATATTGACTTGGTTGCTACTTTACTAGTTTACTTTCTTTGTTGCTTGAGAAAGAATATCTTGAGGCATTTTAATTTATTAGTGGTCATTGAGGATATAATTTTTTAATTGAGTTATGAATATATTAAAAATCATATGGGTGTCATGCGAAGTATTTTTAAAAGACAATTTAACTCGCCCACATGTACGGATTGCTTGAGCATCATTGCATTCTTGTTGAGATTTTGTCCCTCTTGTGATAGTGACTTTGTCACTTATATTGACATGCCTTTTATTTTGATCTTGACCCATCTTGACGTTGGATTCACATTCCATCTTAATCATGGACTTTGTCCATTTTGAGTATGAATGGGAAAACCACTTTCAATATGGCTCTTGATTCTCTTGATAATTAGGTGTGACTCTACTTGATCTAGGACTCCGATCCATCTTGTTGCTTGATTATGCTTTGATGTAATTGCATGAAACATGTCTAACGACCCGATCGGTCATTATGAGAATTAACATTTTCGTTCAATGGTTTAAGGTCTCGAGCAGCTTCGTGTCATATATTATGACTTGCGTGTGTGGTCGAGTTCGATTTTCGGATGGTTTGAGAATAATTTGGAAGAATAATTTTTGTTTTAGAAGCTAAAGTGAAAAGAGTTGACCGGAGTTTGACTTTTGTGTAGACGACTCCAGAATGGTATTTTGATGATTTCAATAGTTATGTATGTCAATTTTGGACTTAGGCGTGTGTCCGAATTTAGATTTGGAGGTCCATAGGTTGATTTAATGCATTTTGGTAAAAATTAGAAAATTGAAGGTTTGGAAGGTCAAGAGGTTTGACTAAGAGTTAACTTTGTGGATATTGGACTCGGATTGCGATTCTGAGAGTTGGAATAGCTCTGTTATGTCATTTAGAACTTGCATGCAAAATTTGACGTCATTACGGGTTGATTTGATATGATTTGGCGTGAGTTGTAGAAGTTAAAAGTTCATAAGTTCATTGAGCTCGATTGAAGGTGTGATTCGTAGTTTGAAATTGTTTGATGTGATTCGAGGCCTTGAGTAAGTCCGCGTTATGTTATGGAACTTTTTGATATGTTAGATGGGGCTCGTAGGCCCCAAGTGTGTTTCAAAACGGGTTTCGTATCTTGCGGACTATGTTGATTAAAGCTGGTGTGGGCAGTGATTTGGTGTGGTCGCACCTGCGGACCACTGAGCGCAGGTGCGGCGATTGCAGGTGAGGATGAGAAGAGGCAAAAGCGAGATGATGGGAAGTTGAGGTTTTGCACATATGTGATGTTTTTCCCGCAGAGGAGGCTTCACAGGTGCAAGTATGTATGCACAGGTGCAGTTATGGGCTGGGTTGGAAGACTCCGCAGATCCAGAGTGCTTGTCGCAAAAACGGAAGTGCTGGGCAGATCATGTTATATATCGAGGGCTTGATATTTCTACCACTTTTTGATTGAGAGAGCTCGGATTTGGGCGAATTTTGAAGGGATTTTCACGTGTTGGATTGGGGTAAGTGTTTTTTATCCGGATTTGATTATATTTCATGAATCCATCTTTGTTTTTAACATTAAATTTTTGAATGGGAGAAAATGAGAATTTTTGTATAAACTTTAAAAAAATCTAAAATAAGGATTTGAAGGCTGATTTGATGTCGGAATTGGATAATTTTGGTATGGTTGGATTTGTATCGGAATGAGTGTTCGGATATTTATGAATTTTGTCGGGTTCCGAGGTGTGGGCCTTGGGTTGACTTTTTAGTTTTTATTAAAGATCGAATCTTTATTATCCAAAATTATTTCCTATGATTTTTATTTATGATCTTAAGTTATTTTGGCTAGATTTGAGCTATCCGGAGGTTGTTTCATGCGAGAGGGTCATTTTAGAGTATTGATTTGGGTTCTTTGAGGTAAGTATCTTGTCTAACTTTGTGTGGGTGAACTACCCCTTAGGAATTGAGTCGTTTGTGCTATTTGTATCGTGTAAAACCGTGTACGCGAGGTGATGAGTATGTACTCGGGCTTATATGTGGAAATTGACCAGTTTAGACTCTTAAGCCTCTTTCATGTACTTATTTGGAATTGTTAGCATATGTTATATCTTTTATTCGTCATGTCTACTATCATATGCTTTATTTGAAATTGTCGTTACATGTCACATTCTTTACTTGTCGTGGTTGCTCTTATATGCTTTATTTGAAGTTGGTACTGCCTTTATCATTATGTCATCTCCTTTATTGTTGAGTTACTCTTAGTTGAAGCTGTTGTTACATAAAACCCTTTGTTGCAGAGTTATTCTCATGCATTTAGACGTAGTACTAGTTTGTGCCATCTCTTTCATTGTTAGCTTAATCTATACACTAGAATCCGAAGTTTGCCATTTCATGGAAATATTTTCACTATCGAGCTTATCCTTAACAATTAATTGGAATTGAGGTTATCGAGAGTCATTAATCTATTTTTAATTGAAGTTGTGTTAAAGGGGCTGTTGTTCCTTGTTGAGTTACTTTTCCGTTCATTTTGTTGTTATTGAGATTTTATACCTATTGTGTTTGAGTCGTGGGCTGATTGTTGTGAAAATATTGATATTGTTGGATCTTTAGAAAAGTCGTGGCCTATGGGCACTTGTAGTACGAGTTGATATGTCGTGTTGTTGTGATGTTAGCACCTATGAATTGTTGTATGGTTTGATTGTTGTTATGCGAAGTATAAAGGTGGCATTTCACCGTTGTATTTATGCGGGGCATAAAGGTGGCATCTCACTGTTATTGATGGAGTGATAAGGGTGGCTATTGTGTTATTGTCTGGGCGGAGCGATACGGGTGGCTATTATATAGAGTGATACGAGTGGCTATTATACAGAGTGATACGGGTAGCTAATGATATTGTCAGGGCGGAGTGATACGGGTGGCTATCGGAGAGATAAGGGTAGTTATGTTAGGATGATATGTGATGACTTGGGGACATTGTGTTGGTGATTTTCGTGTGATGGTGTGCTTTTCCTTGTGTATGTCATACACCTTACGTGAATGTGTTGCTTCGATGAACTACTCTATGTCTTTGATATTACTTATTGACTTGGGCTGCAGTAGTACACTCGCACAAGCATACACCGTATCATGCCACTTATACCAGCTTAGGAGTATGAAACTAGACATTTATTAATCATGCTCATGTGTTTTTATATTGTCTGTTTCCATGTTGCTATTAAGCTTGTGACCATGCCGGACGGATTGTGATTGTGAGCTTATGACCGCATCGGACGGATTGTGAATGTGAGCATGTGATCATGCCGGGCAGATTTAGATATTGGCACGTGAGTTGTCCGTGCGGTTGTGATTTGAAATGTGGGCACAAGGTATCGTGAGCATATGATGGTCGGTTGAGAACCATGACTTGTGACGATGAGATGAGGTATCTCGGGTAATTTTCATTGTGAAATTTGTGTTGGAATTCTCATATCCAAAAGCTAAAAGTAGCTAAGATGAAGATGTTGAGGTGGATGTGTGAGCATACACAATTGGATAAGATAAGGAATGAAGTTATTAGGGAAAAGGTGGGAGTGACCCCTGTGGAGGATAAGATACGGGAGGTGAGGTTGAGATGGTTCGGGCATGTTAAGAGGAGGAGTATAAAAGTCCCAATTAGAAGGTGCGAGCGGTTAGCCTCGGTAGGTAGCAGGAGGGGCAGATGTAGGCCTAAGAAGTCTTGAGGAGGGACATGACGCAGCTGGAGCTGACATGCCTCTCTGCCCTTCTAGAAATAGGGGTAAGACTACGTACATCTTACCCTCCACAGATCCTACATGTGAAAAACTACTGTGTTTGTTGTTGTTGTTGTTGGTACTTTCATAGTGTTCTTATTGCTTTACTGTTTATGCCACATGCTGATTCTTGTCGCCATTGACTGATTCCTGCTTTCATTATTAACTTTATACTTCTATACTGCACGAGTTATTTTGTCTAGTGATTGTCTTGACTAGTACCTCGTCCATACTTCACCGAGGTTAGTCTTGATACTTATTGGGTACCGACCGTGGTATACTCATACTACACTTATGCATATTTTTGTGCAGAGCCAGGTATTGGAGATACCGGACTTGGGCAGAGTTAGCTTGTTGATCGCAAGGATTCTAGGTAGAGTTACTTGGTCATCGCAGTCCCTTGGAGTCCTTTCCTTATATTGTACTGTCAGCTTGTCAATTGAACAATATTGTATTTCGATCTTTCAGATTATTCCATGTATTCAGCTAGAGTTAATGACTCTGTATTATCTAATCTTGGAAGGTGTTATGATTATTGCCGCGTAGACTTATTTCGCTTTTTGTTTCGGTATTCATATTAGACTCTGTTTTAAATTATTATTGTTAAAACTGGCTTAATCGTTGTTAGTAATCGGCTTACCTAGTCTTAGAGACTAGGTGCCATCACGACGCCTGCAGTGGGATTTTGGGTCGTGACAGCATGGGTTAGGCGAATCAACTAATCGGTGGACTTTTTCAGATTATAGCTAGAAATCTTCTTGAGTAATGGTATCTTGAACTATTTTATGATTTGATATTTAGCCCTCTTGAGATGATTGTACATTCATTAAGTACTTGATGTTGATTTTAATAAGCTCATATCTAGAATTTATTCTTTGTATTCATTTTATAGCTTACCTTTCTTTTATTATGAAATGTTAGCTAAGTTTATGTGCCACTAATCTTTATGCTTAGCGATAGTTTGTTACTATCATAGGTGATGTGCCGGGAGATGCTTGAGGATATCATTTAAAGTAGAGTAATATTTGAAAGTTTAGATGAAGATTACACTTGCATAAGCATATGTATTTTTTTGTAGACTTTTGGGGACCTGTACATGATCCATATGATACACATAGATATGCACTCTTGAATGATTATTGGGTCATGACACTATTGTTTTGGTAACTTAATCTTGGTGAATGATTTGACTATTTTTGGGGTGTTATGCCTAAGTCTTGTAATTTATTAAATTCGGTGCTTGGATTGAACTTGGGAGGTTTTTTAAAAAAATAAATAACTAGCTTGTATTTGATTGAGAGTTGGACTTTATGCTTAGTTTGAGTCTTGAATGATATATGAAAACGATGTTCTTCTACTAAATATTTGGTAAATTTTAAAGTATTGATTTAACTTTAATAGATGTTGCTACTTTTTTTTTATAGCTGTATCTTGAAATTTTTAAAGAGATTTTTATGAGATTTTTCAAAGTTGAGATGTCGTATGTTGAAGTTTATTCATGCACATATTTTTTTTCATTTTGCTAGTTTATTTTATTAAAATAATATTTAAATTTATTAGTATTACATTAGTGTTTATAAGTGGCATCCTCCTAGGAGTTGCTACGTTTGCAAGTGATTTCAGTTTATTTGTTATTATGGTAAACCTAGTCATCATCTCCTAGATGAGTTCAGGCTCCTTCATGGAGAAGAGCTCATAGTTCCTCCTAAGTAGTTTAATCCTTGATCTCTTCACTTGGTTTGTTCCTTCGTGAGCAGTTTGAAGTGCATCCCAGATCTCCTTTTGCATTAGAGCATGCAGATATCCTGTTGTATTCATTAGGACCAAGTCCACAGATGAGTATTTTCTTGGCCTTTGCATTCTTCTCCATCATTCAGAAATCTTCTACTACGAATTCAGAGGGGTCCAGAGTTTATAGTCTTCAGCCGTCATGAAATCCTCCATTCTTGCCTTCCACCAACTGTAGTATTTTCCATTGAACAGAGGTGGTCTAGTAGTTGACTGTCCTTCGTTAATTCCAGGTAGGGCACTCATTTTGCTTCCAAGATCCCTCTAGGTGATAACCACGTGTGAGAGAACTTGCTCTGATACCAATTGTTAATTTGAGTGCCTTTTTGAATTACAAAAGAACTTGGTTCTTTACCTTAGTCCTGAAGCGTAAGCAAAATAAACATATCAATTTTTACGTGAAAAATCACCCGGATCAAAGGTGCAAAAACCACGACCAACAACGTAGGATTTTAACTTCAATTTCACTAAAATAAATGAGCCAAATGTATCGATTACAAGACCCGTGAATCAATATCCTCCAGTTCTCGAACTTCAACTATTTGACTTACAAGTTACTCGAACTTGCAAACACAAACTATTAGTCTAACTTACTAATTATTTATGATACCTGATTACAACTCGATTTCCTAAAACACATTCATTAACTGACTCAAAAAGAACACTAAGACTAGTAATCGACTTGAGTGTTGAAAATTTAGTTCCATTGTTGATGTGCAAAAGGATAGTGTCCAAAGTCCAAAAAGATAGTATTTAAGTTTACTAAGCTCAGAGATGTTTTATGAATCCTATGCATAGTCAACTTCCCATTTGATAAGACTCCTATAGTTCCATGGACTCTACCATTCTTTTACTCTTGTCTATCACTTATGCAAGTATATCTTCTTGGACAACGACCACTATAACCTTCTTTCACCAAACTCGGACTCAAGTAACTTTTTAAAAAATTTACTGCCTTGTAAGAACCTTCAACTACGACCTTAAGGACCTGGTTCTTGGAACATTTTATCAACTACCTTGAGTACCTGGTTCTTAGAGCATTTCCTTTGAACAAACTTTGTTAATCATTAAAATCTCAATACTCAACAAAATCAAACATCAAATAACTTGTGTAATTAAAAGGAGCAACTGTTATTTTAGGATGCATATAGACATAAGAGGGGAGGATGAATGTGTTGTACCCAATTTTTGCGAGTCAAAGAACTCGGTTCTTAGGATGAACTATTTTGACACAATTGAAAGTGAAGTGTGGAAATATAAACAACATAACAATAGTTATGTGAAAAACTTCTTTGCTCAAGAAGTAATTAAAAACCATGACCTATCCTAGTAGGATTTGTCTCAAAACTTCACTAACTTCAAAGAGCGGTTTTAGGTTACAACTTAATAACCAAAGGGACTAACTCTAGTACGTTACTCCTACAATCAACCCAATTGTAGCTAAGCTTTAGGTTACAACTCTATAACCAAGAAGCCAAACTCTAGTACCCTTCTACAACCAACTCAATTGTGGTTACCCATTTCTAAACTAACTCTAGTTTAGAAAGTAAAAACAAACTCTTCAGAGTTTGATCACCTACGTTTACACTTTTCAAAAGTAAAATAAGTTACAGTATAAGAACAATCAACTCAAACTAAACAACTAAAGAACTTCAGCAACTTCGTCTTCTGGACCCGGTTCTTCAGTTGAGCAGCATGAATCGTTGAAAACACCTTCTTGGTATGAATGATATCTTTTTTGTATGATTCTCTGTATTTGTGTGGAATAGCATTAGCTTCAATGACAACAACATGATGCTTTATATAGACATGAGGCCGGACGAAATCTTTCTCCCCAATAGTTAGTGAAACGTAGGAATTGCACTAAGTAGTCAGTTTTCACCTTGTTATTTAAGTTATATTTAGTTTTTTTTTCAAATTATTTAACTAGTAGCCTATTTTAACAATTTTTAGACAAAATTCTTTTGTGTCCGTATATTCCTTTTCTTCTACTCCTCATCCCCTCCTCCTCCTCTTGCTTTTTCTTCATTTCAATTTTGGCTTCTAAATTTTGGATATGTAATGCGTTATATGTCATCGCTTGCATTTTAAGATGTTCATTATTAGCTCTTAACAGATAGTACCTTTTAAATTTTCTTAGACTTTTCAGAAAGTTAATTTTTTTATCTTCTAATAACTTCTCCTTATTGGGTAATTTAGGCGCATCATTTTCATCACTGAAGTTTATTTGTTGATACCGTTTTGTGCAATTGCCTCGTAGATAGTTCATACAGTTAATTGCATGTTTTCATTAGTTTCTATTTTCTCTATTTACTAGTAAGTTTTTCCATTTTTATTATAGAAATTTTAGCATTTCATCATTATTTTGGGATAGAATAATTGATTGTGAAGATTTGAGTATTGGTATTATGAATTCATGGGTATTTTTCGACACACATTATGTTTGAAGTTAGTCAAAATGTCTGATGTTTAGCTTGGGTAGGCCAAATTTCAGTCATGTATGTCTGAAGTTTGCTTTCACTAGATACATGCCAAAATTTCAGAAACTTTATATGCAATTTTTCTCTAACTTATTACAATGCGTATATCTGAAGTTGATTCTGAAGTGGCTAAATTTATAAGAATTAATAAACTTTGGCCGTGCCTTCAATACTGGTCGCTATCTGTGCACTTCGGTTTCTGCCCGTCGAAGGCCACCGTCCGAGCCCAAAAGTTTAGCGAAATATTATATAGCCGTTTTTAAAATAATATTAAAAAAATATTTTTTTTATGTATGTTGAATATATATATATATATTATATACATCAAATATAAAAATTATAAAATTTTTATATTTTTTTTCGGTTAGGAATATAAATAGTTTTTAGGGCGGACTACAAGTTAAAAATGATACATTTTATTTTATTTTATTTTTTAACGCAAAGCTGATTTTATAACTTCAGTGTAAATGCCGATTCCACTGTTTTCTTCTTCTTCTTTTCCGTCTGATTGAAGCATTTTGGATTCTTGAAATACACTACAAATTTACCAATCGCATTTGCCATTTGTAGATCTCAGTTTTGCAGGTACAGATCCTTCTGTGATTCACCCTTTTTCCCCCTCAGATCTTCCATTTTACTGAAAATCAATTTTTTGTTGATCCATTATTTTTTTCCTTCTTTGGTAGGCAAATAAATCAATGGCAGCAACTTCAATACATAAGTTTGCTCAGTGCATTACTTGCCATGCTTGGAGCCCCGACCTCTCCAGTACTCTCTTCTCCTTTGCTCCCCTCAATTCCTCATCTCTTTTACCCGTCATTTTAATATTTTTTACTACAAGATTAGTATTGAAGTTATATATACTGACTATGTAATGAATTTTTTTACACCAGTAATTTTACATGTTAGCTGTTATAGCTTGTTACTTGCAATTTATTCTAGGTTACCAATCAAATGTTATTAAATAGAGTTAGTGCAATTACCTTTTTAGTGTGATGTTATTGCGTAAATAATTTTGCATTGTCAGAGCATAGAACTTAAACTCAATTAGGATTATTGCTATTCAAATGAATAATTATCACATGGCAACAAAAATTGAATTTTTATGCAGAAGCATCGCCGTATTGCTCTGGGGGTGTTTCATCTATAGAGTTGTATTCCTTTAGGAACACGGATTTTTACAGCAAAAAATTCATGTCTTTTTGCCTATGTTCAAGTGGGTTGCACATACATGTCATTTTCTTTCCTTTTTCTTGTTTTTACTTTTGAGTAGGATGAGTTCATTTTTACCTTTTTCTAGTGATTTTGCTCCACCAGAATGGTCATGGCAGTGCCATGACGGAGCTATGTAGAGCCAAGGGTTCAATTGAATCCCATTCGTCTGAAAATTATACTGCATAAACAGAATAAAAATGAATTTTTTTGAGAATGTTAATTCTTTTTTAGAGTGAGAACAAAAACAAATTTTTTCGGATATATATATTTGAATCCCCTTGACATAAGGGAAGACTACAATCTAGTGGCAAAGGGGTTTAAAAAATTACTTTAGTATAAGGTTCAAATGGCAATTGTAACATTGTAATATCTTATTAATCCCCTTGTATAAATTTCTAGCTCCGCCACTGGGTCATGGGATGCAAGGTTTGGCACTTGGCAGTCGTTTTTTGCACCCATTGCTTTATGTTCCAACTCTATGTATAGCATATGGAACGAAACTATAATGAGAAATAGGTATTTATGCTAAATTTGCAAGTATTGCAACGGAGGAGTTGATTGAGTGCAGTGATTTAGGCACCCAATAATTTAAAATTTTGAATCTGCATGTGATAGTGGTGATTTAATGCATACAAAGTATGTTTTGTGTGGTAATGTAGTGGTTTTTTCCATTGTTATTTTTAGGAAGGAGGAAGAGTTGCTAATGCTTGTATAACTTGTTTTTGTAGTGATTGCACTTTGCCCTAACAATAGTGAAGTACATATATATAAACTATCCGAGGACAAGTGGGAGAAGGTCCATGTTCTTCAAAAGGTAAATATAGTCTTAAATCATTGCTTCATGTTATTAAATTGTTCAAAGGTCAAAATATCGGTGGTATTTGTTGTTTTACTGCCTATAACTTTGTATTTGAGCTTGGGTGCTCTCCCCTATACTCTNCCACCCCCCAAAAAAAAACCCAATAAGGATTAGTGGTTAAATATTTGGATAAGGGAGCTATTTTACAACAGCAATAAAGCTTGTTGCTCTCCTTCAATTTTAGCTTCTAAGGTCTATCTGCGTGCTGTTGAAAATTTTGGAGAACTTTTCTTTCATGTTATTTGGTAATTTTTATAAAATGACCATGATTAGAAAATTGAAATTTAAGGAAGAGAAAAACTCTGTATGATTTAGTAATCTATGTCCATTCCCGTACTTTTTTACTTATCCATTATTTATCTTCTATAATCATATCTCAGTGTTATGTTTCATTCTCATTCCATTTTACAACGTTTTCATTTATTTGTTTCTTATGTTTCTTGATGCTGCAGCATGACCAAATTGTGTCCGGTATAGATTGGAGTTCAAGATCCAACAAAATAGTTACTGTTTCTCATGATCGAAATTCGTAAGTGACTATCCACCTTTGTGTTTTTAGATTTTGATATCATTAAGTAGGTGATAGCTGTAAGTTTTTCATTTTACATTGTGGCTTTTTTGTCCTACAAGGAGCTTCTCCCTTGTTTTTTTGCTTTTTTCTTTTTGTAATTTGTTAAATCTGACCTCAGGGAGGCTCTCTAATTAGAAGGAACATTAGGCCTGAGAAGTACTTCAAACTACCCGTATTCAGTAACATCCTTCAATTGTTTGGTGGCAGTAATCCATTGTTCGTATTAAAATTTGTGAAGGTTAAGACCAGTTTTTAAGGTGCATCTATAGAAGCCATTTCACCAAATGGGGCTATAATATCTTTCTTTTGCTTTTCTTAGTAGAGCATTGACATATTTCGTTTGACAAAACTATATGGTTAACAAAGCTACAGAGTTGGTTTTGTTAGGTATAACACATTTGTAGTCAGATTATTCTGTAATTTATCGTCTTTAATCTTGATTCTCTTTAGTGTGTGTGCAATGGTTAAGTTTGACTTGACAAAGATTAAGGTAATATGGACGGAGTGCGGAAAAAAAAGAGAGGATGAAAGGGGTTTGTGTGTGTGTGTGTGTGAGGGAGGGAGGGAGGGCTTGTTCTATGATTGCACAATGTGGGTTATCTAGTATGAATTTATTTGCTGAAGAGAATAATATTATCTGTAGATATGTTTGGAACCAAGAAGCATCAGGGTGGGTTCCTACTCTGGTTATTCTCAGGCTAAATCGTGCAGCACTTTGTGTGCAGTGGAGTCCAAAAGGTATTCAACTCCGTCTTAGATCATTTTGTCTTTCTGTATGCTCTTCTTTTTTTGTTTTGATGAAGTAAATAAATTCTATTAAAATTTGCAGTTAGACAGTGCATCTGATTTCAAAAGTCTGAATATACAATCCATGATCAAAGACTACTTTTGGAAAACATTATTAAATTCTAACATCCTTTCTAGCTTAAAACAACTATTCGACATTTTGAAGTCAACTCTATTTTTGAGTTCTCGAATTACTTCCTTTTCCATTAAAGCATCTTAGAGTTCTTTCTTTCCACAAAAACCACCAAATACATGCTGGTATGGTATCTGATACACTCCTTTTGCATTTGTTCAACCCCCTTCTCCTCCAGACAAGCAATACATCCTTCGTTGTCCTGGGAATTACTCACATTACCTCATAGATGCATAGGAACATATTCCACACTTGAGAAGCCACTGACCGGTTCATAAAAAGATGATTTGTGTGTTTTCTGTGTCTCTTGCACACATACGACATCAGTTACAAGTTTGTAGACCCCTCTTCTGCAAAATGTTCTATGTCAAAATGGCTTCACGTATATGGCTTAACCTCTTTTTATATGTTCTTATTTGTCTCATTTTATTATGAATTTATTAACTTCAGAAAACTCAGTCATCAATATTCATCTTATTTTATTTTCGAAGTGTACATGTTACTCAGTTTAAAAACTTTTATTACAGAGTCACAGACGATGTGCAACTGGGCTCATTTTTAATCTTCTATCAAGCTAGCATATTTCTGACATGAAACCATGAACTTGCTTCAGTTGTTTTCATTAGCCTAACTAAATTTTTCTTGCAGAAAACAAGTTTGCTGTTGGAAGTGGGGCAAAAACTGTTTGTATATGCTACTATGAGCAAGAAAATAACTGGTAATCTTACTTCTCCATCTGATAGTTGAACAAGTTAAATCCTTAGCAAACACCGTGGAGAAGGAATGACTTGGATGGTTTTGTATGTTTAAATGCTAACACATGTCTTAGAATTGGGGTCACATTAGTTAGATGCATGAGTTTCATCATTCACATTCAGTAAACTGTAGAATGGGCTTCTATTGAAGTTGTTCATACCGTAGCATCACCGAAATCTTGCCTTTTTAGACTAAGAGCAGTTTTTCTTGGCTGGTATTTCACTCTTAGTTTGTTGATGTAGTTTATCCGGTTACTGCACAGGACATTGTTACCTGTGAATTTAGTATTCTGTCAATCCATAGGTATACACCAGCCAAACTTTATGATTAAGGATGAACAAAAAAAGCACCACTCCTGATGGTGTAGTTTATGTGGTTCATGCATAGGACAATGTTATATGTGAACTTGGTATGCTGTCAATCCATAGGTGTAGACAAGCCAAACTTTATGACTAAAGATGAACAAAAAAACCTCTATGACGGTGAAAGATATACTGACATCTTGCTTTACACACTAGCTAACACTTATACTAGTCATTACGTGTGGAGTAACGATCTTTTACAGGAACATGTCTAATTTTATCTTTATTTTTTCACAGGTGGGTGAGTAAGCTAATCAGGAAAAGGCATGATTCATCTGTAACAAGTATTGCCTGGCATCCGAATAATGTGCGTCTGTTTCTCTATCTATCATATTGCATCACGTAGCAGAAAAAGAATACCCTAACATTCATTTTAATAGTTGCATTGTTTTTTTGCAAAATATTTTCAACGAAGGATGTGAGGACTATTCTTCTCTCAGCTTGCAGCTCTGTCATTTTGAGTATTCCATTATTGCCGAACAGTTGCTATGAATTTATTGACACAATCTTAAGTAACCTTACAATCCTCACGGAAATTCCCATATATCTCTTTCTTTTTTAGTAATATTAGAAGTTGAAAGCTGCCCTAAGTGCTGGAATATTGCAATCCGAGCTTAACTTAAGGAAATACCTCAGAGTTGATGGTCTGGTTCCTCTTTGTTTTTTTCCCTTTTGTTCCCTTAATCAGTGGAAGCAAAACTGGTCATGACTAATTATAGCGGAGAGTTAACTGGAAGAAGGTAATGTTGCTTATTAAATAAAACGTAAATGTGATCTTGAAATGAAATTTACGGGCCCGCTGATTGCTGACATAGGAGATATTATCTTATCACCAATCTCTTGTGGTGTTAATGCGAGGAGCATTTTGAGCCCCTATGACCTGTCATAGATCTCAGCTAATAAAACTTCGGAATATGTGATATCATCCATTTTGTTGATACTTTATGCGGCCCATCGTATTGATCCCTATAACAAAGCTAACTTTGCTTGTTTTGGCCCACTGCCAAATCTTGGTAAATCTTATGTTTTGCGTCAAGATAATTGTTGAACTAAATGTTGATGCACTTGCTACTATAGGTTAAGTGGCTTTATTTAATTATAAGGGTTAGCTAGTCTATTAACCAAACTTTTGGTAAAATATTCCTGCAGATTCTCCTAGCAACAACGTCCACTGATGGTAAATGTCGAGTATTTTCAACATTCATTAAAGGTGTCGATGCAAGGTATGTTTAACAAAATTGTGTTCTCTCCATTCAGTTAGATTTCTTCAGTATTGTCACGTTTTCTTATATTTACTCACTCAATGAATCAGGGACTCTGCAATGGGGAATTCTGCAGATACCAAATTTGGAGAGGTCTGAATCTTATCTTATTTAACCCTGCTTATCCAATTCTATGTTTCTTTATGTTCAAAGAAATATGTTGCTCATATCTTACCCTTAACAAGTTTGTTTTAGATACCCTCCCTCAGTCCTTAGAAAAGAACCTCATAAATATACTAACTTATTCACTGGGAAAGTAAATTATGATCTTAAAACCTGGAGGGCATAAGAGTGAATACTCTTGATGTGCTTTCCTCCTTTCTGTGTTGATATTACTTTAGCCCTTGCAATAACATGTATTTTCTGTGCTTTTAACTGTTTTTAATATAGTAACATTTCTTCATTCAATTCGGTTGATTGGCAGCACCTATTAACAGGCTATCTCAAAGCTTGACAGTGACATGTGGTACTAATAAAAGATAATCATTTCTTCTTTTGGAAAATTGTATTTCTTGCACGACAGTGTTCTAAGGAATTGGCTGACAGACATCAGAAAACACTGCTTATATTTGTTTTTTAAATTCTAGATGACATTCCTATGTCCTGTTTTCATTATATGTTCATAGAAAGAGTAATATATCTTTTATTCATATTAATGCAGCAAATTGTCCAGCTTGATCTCTGCTTTTGCTGGGCTTTTGGTGTCAGATGGTCCCCAAGTGGCAATACCTTAGCATATGCAAGTCAGATATTCCTTTCTTTGCTTCTTTGGCTTAATCATTATTATTGGATTAGATTTGACACTGCTTCAACTATCTCATTTTGGTTGCAGTCGCTTACTGTGTTTGTTTGCTCAATTGTTCTATTTTTATTTTACTTGGTTTTAGCCTAAGTTCCCACATTTTTCCATGTAATATACTAATGCAGCTTAGATGTTGGGTATTGGATGATCTCTCAGGTCATAACTCAATGATATACTTTGTTGATGAAGTTGGTCCCTCTGCTGCAGCACAAAGTGTAGCAATCCGCGATTTGCCTCTTCGTGATGTGGGTCAGAATCCTATCTCATTTTTACTTTTGTCTTTTTCAGATCTTAATGTTTGTTGTTTAATCAGGACTTCTCTTGCAGGTATTGTTCCTTTCTGAAAGGATGGTTGTTGGTGTGGGATTTGATTGCAACCCAATGATATTTGTGGCAGATGAGAGTGGACTCTGGTATGTTGAATATCTGGGACTTGCAAGGCTTGCTTCCTTTACTGGTCTCTATTATTTTTTGTTTTCCTTTTTTTTTTGTTTTTTTTTTTTATTTCTCTTTCTCTTTTCTATTTTTTTTCTTTTCCTCTGGTTTTACTTGGAGTG